>VWZI01023571.1:276836-318746 GCA_013396835.1 Psilopogon haemacephalus
GGCGGGAAACAAACAAAAGCCTATCGAATGTGGGGGGAATTGCGTATTATGACAGGCTCTGGAAGCAAGTAGCTTTCATGCATCCCCTGTTAAGTTTAACTTCTGTGATGATCAGCCAGGAGAGAGAGAGGGGTGCCTGTCCACGGCAATGGGAAGGGCAAAGCAGGAGCCCTGCTGCAGCCCCTGGAGCTGCTCATCTGCAAGTGCCTGGGGCAGGCTGGATGCATCCTGCATGCAGGGATGCAGCAAAACTAAAAAGACTTTAGCAGCAGCAGCCAGTAAAGATGGGTACGTTGGAAAGCATGCATGGAGAGGTAAACCATCAGTCTTGCCTGTGCATCTGCCTCTCTACCTCCTTTCTGCCTTCTGTCTCTCTGGAAGGCACAGAGAATTTGAAACTCTCTGCTGGAAAAAAACAAGGGCCAATAATTCAGTGAGACTGAATTTGGATTGCATGATTATCCAAGTATTGAGATGTTTTATTTGTGGAAAAGCTCTATTTGAAGTGTGCCAGACAGCAAAAAAAAATTCTGTGTTTCAGGATTTCAGTGAATCTGTATTTTGGATTATATTAATACTTTATAAACCTACTGGGAGTTTGTTTCTCCCTTCTCATGAGCTGCTGATACTTGCCACTTTTACAGGTAGAGGAGTAGCCTCGTGGCGCATCAGGTTGGTCTACTCTGCAATTCCAACCAGTCTTTTGGGCTAGTGTCTGTCTTGGCAGATACAACCACTAGGTCCCTTGGAATTTATTTTATTGTAATTGGAGGAAAAACAGGTAATGTTTCTTTTCCAAAATACATGCCTTGTCACTTGACTGGTTACAGTGACTAAACCTCTCCTGCCTGGAAGAGCAGGAAGAGTAGAGAAAGTTCACATTTAAAATAGAGGGCATATGAGAGAAAACCCTGTTGAGATGAGACTCACATCTCCCAGAGCTATTATTTCAGTCTCTGTGAAACCTTAAGCAGACATCTGTGCCCAGGTTACATTTACTTCATATTTTTAAGACTGCTTTGCAACCACAGCAGCATTTAATGAAAGACAGTGTTTCAGAAAAGGTGATAGTGTTCTAAAACCACCTCTTGCTGCCTTGTTTTCAGCCCTTCATTAGGGAAGAATTGAGGCAGAAGGAGAAACTGAAAGAAAAAAACTGATAGATATGCAGAGAATGGATTAGTGTATTCTGAAGCCAGGAAAGGCTAGTTTGCTCTTTTTTACTCTGATTCCCTCTTCTAAGTGAGAGCCATGAAGCAAATTATATTTAGGTTTTTCAGAGTTAACTGTTGTACTGGGTAATCTAGAAGATACAAAGCATTTTTCTTTATGGTTTGCATAACATGAAAATTCTGCCTAAAATTCTCTCTAAAAGGTTGGTGTAGCTCTAAAGGCATTTGCACAGAATAGGGATTAAACATTTCTTTCATAGATACAAGCAACTAAAAGCCAGGTAATTTAAAGATTCTTTCTCAGTCTTAATGATATTTTGCCAGTGGCAATTAGTTGTCTTTGTAGCACTGTAATAGTGTAAAGAGCCTTAAAGCCAATACAAATATTTATAGACGTTTTTCAACTCTTGTGTGCTATCAGTAAAAGAGGTCTCTATGTAAACTAAATTGGATCTACAAGTCTTAATTTGCTCCCAAACTGGTTAATGCTTTGCTTTAAGAGGTTACATGAGCAAGTACCCAAAAGTCTACTTCATCTGAGACAGGTAAGAAGAGGGTGAAAGTGCCATCAGGCAGCTCATCTCAAGGATCAAATTAAAATGTGTACCACACCTTTTGGTTTACAACCAAATTCAATATGGAAACAACAGGAGCCTTCACATCCTTTCTAATATAGAACAATCTTGCTATTCTCTGCCAAATCAAAACCATGTGGGTTTGAGTCTATAAAAGTGATGCAGAGCAGGGTTAGGAACTCAAAAAGGGATATGAGAAACAGACAAGAAATGGCCACACATCATGTCACTTGGAAGCATTGGAGCAAGAGAGAGTTCTGTGAGAATCTAATTATTTAATTTTAAGTTGAAACTCTTATATATATACATTTAGTGATTTTGTTTTGCAGGGAGAAGGTAAAAGGGATAGAAGAGAAAAGCACAAAACCTCCGAAGATACATTATGTTAAGCATATAGCATGGGAGAGTTCTAATCCTCATAATGCGAGCCACAAGCATGTATGCATTGTCTGAGGAGATTCACAGGAAGCACAGGAAACAGAGTTTATCCTACAATCAAAGGTGACCTTATGGAATAACAGGGCATTTAGGAATCATTGTCCTAACCCACCTCTGCACAGGTCTAAAGCCTCTGCTCCAACTAACTGAAGCAAGGCTCTTTTTTTTTTTTTTTTTTGCTGCACACTTCTAAGGAATAAGAGAGTTCTCATTATCTCCGTAAGCTGGAGGACACTTACTGTGAATTGAAGGATCTTCAGTGTTACAGAAGTCCTTCTTGGCCACATACATTTCATTTAATAGTAAAACATACTACTAATAAGAGTAGTTTTTCTCTTAAACACTGCTGCAACATGTGAAGGGATTTCCTTCAGAACATTGTTAGCAGAGCTGGCTGAAAAGATGTTCTCCTCTGGGAACTCCAAAAGATTTGTCCAAAATGGCTTAATTGAAATAGTTGCCATTTCCCATTGTCTGGTTATAACAAAATATTTCTTGGAATACATTCTTATGATCAGCAATCAATCGATTTTATCAAGAATTACTCCATTACTTCCCACTGAGTCTGTACTGGCATTGCTTTTAGTCCTTCTTGCTTCAAATAAGTTACAGCTGATTTGTTCTATCTTAGCGTCTGCCAGTACATCTTATAACAACATAGTCACCTTCTGAGACCTCACATACTTGGAAAGCATCTTGTAGAAGGAAATACTGACCTAACTGAAAGTCTGTGGTTCATTTTAATGGGACTGGAAGTTATTTTATCAGCTTGTTTGGATTTTACACATACTCATCCCAAACTGTAACTGAGTGACAATCAAATCTCCCTATGGCAAAGTTCTCCAAACCCCTCAAATTCACAAACATCATTTTCTTAGCTATAATACTGTCATGAGACAGTACTTGAAAGAGAAAATATTTACTTTTAAGAAACACCAGATAACTACATTAGGTAATTTAATAATCCAGAATCTTTAAAGACAGTCACTCATTTAAAATAGGTCTCTTTCAAGAAGCCTATAAGGTTTATTTAAACAAAGATATACAGTAAATACATATCTACAAATATTCTACATATCTGTTGATTCCAGATGGATGTTGATCCATCCAAACATCCTTTTTCATCTTCCAGTGTTAATGCTTAAGAGCATTTTAAGCATGCTTAAGAACATCATCTGCTTAAGAACAGATGATGATTTGAGGAAAACATGAGGTAAGGTGACACCTTGAAAAGGTATATACGTGGCTGGGTAGGACTCTAGTGTGAAAATTATGCTATGTTACCATTACATTTCAGGGATGCAGCATTCCAGCAGGTGTCTGTGTCCCTTTAGCTGTGCTACACAGAAAAGCTAATCTGGCCAAATACACGGGTAAACCCACTCATTAGTTAATCAGTGAACTCCCAGGGAGACATTACTGCCTGGATAGGAATGAGGATTACCAGGAGTTCTAATCAATGTGTCCTACCAACAAGACCAAGAAAGCAGATCTTAATCAGGTCAACTTTAATTGGAAGTTTAATAAAGGAACTGGGGGAACATTTATGAATATAAGTTGCAGCTACAGAGTTTGAAGAGCTAAGGTACTCAAAAGTTTATTTCAACCTGGCTGTCTTAGCTCAGTGGTTGATTTACTGGTAATATTTATAAATCACAGAATCACACAATGTTAGGGGCTGGAAGGGACCTCAAAAGGTCATCCAGTCCAACCCCCTGCCAGAGCAGGATCACATGGACCAGATCACACGCATCCAGGGAGACCTTGAATATCTCCAGAGAGGGAGACCACAACCCTCCTGGGCAGCCTGTTCCAGTGTTTCCTCATTCTCACAGTGACAATTTTTTTCCTCTTGTTTCCATGAAACTTCCTATGCCTCAGCTTCCATCCATTGTCCCTTTTCCTGTCATTGGGCATCACCAAGCACAGCCTGGCTCCATCTTCTTGGCACTCAGCATTTGCACATTCATAAACATGAATGAAGTCACCTCAGTCTCCTCTTCTTCAAGCTAAAGAGTCACAGCTCCTTCAATCTCTCCTCACAGTCTATCTGTAAAAGCTTTTATTAGTTAGATTTGCACCACAATCTACAGAACTTACGAAGTATGTAAATATTTACAAGCCAACCAGACATTTGCTTTACCCGTGCAATGCTGAAGTCTTAACAGCAGTTTGGACGGAAATTAATTTAGAAATTAAAGATAAATACTATTTCCATGCATACTAACCCCAATTCATAGACAATTTAGTAAATTATTTGCATGGATTTATAACATATTAAGACATGACAGCTGGCAGAATCTAATGGTAGAATAAACCACCTTTCAGCTCTGCTGCCCAAATCCAGCCTTCAGCCTGCAAGCACCAAGTGCTTCCTGGAAGATGTGGATAATTCAGAGGAGTGTTTGAAAACAAGCAGTGATCTTTGCCCAGTTGCAATTTAGGTGCAAGTTAGACACCTTACAACTGACCTCCCTGTTAGGAAGTTCAAATAAATGAAAGACTGGAGAAAGAAATTGTTCTCTTCTTTGCATCAAAAAAATCCCTCAAGAAAGGTGTGACAAACAATGATGGCAACACTAAGGGAATATACCCAGTTCTTTCCCACAGGTAGTGATTATTATGGAGATTTTTTTTCAGCCCAGCAAATACTTTTCTTAAGAATGATTTTTTTTAGTGAAGCAGCAGGGTCAGGCAGTACCTTTCAGTATGCATGGATCTAGTAGAAGGAAATTACTCATTCAAATCATTTGCAAGTTACAGTTTCTTACTAGAGTGAACATTTTCTTCCTGAATAAATTAATTTCTTCTGTTTAGGCAAAGATATAGTCTTCAAACTTCTCAAATGTATATTTTTTAATGCTGCAGGTTGTAGGATACCTGATGAATCTGGTACTGGCTAAAACTACCATGGAACAAGATTTTCCTTGCCATATTTAAAATTTATTTCTTAAAAAGTTCTATTCAAAGCAGTAAGAAACTGAGTTCTGTTATCAGCCATAGAAAGTTCATACTGTTGTAATCTTCTGAATGTGGACTTCTTGTGCTGAGGCCAAATGCATGTAAAATTGGGAAGTGAACTTTTATTAAAATGAGGATATGTCTATAAGCTGTTTTGTAAATTGTCTATGGTGTCTACCAAAACAAATCCAAACTGTTAGAAGAATAGTTTCCAGCTGTTTATTTGCCATGGATTAAGGCCCTCTGTATACACTGGCATCATTTATGAATGAGTATATAGTAACAGACAGAGCATCCGCTCAGCAAGTTTGCTGATAATGCCACACTGGAGACTTGATTGATACATCTGAAGGCTGTGTAGCCATTCAGCTAGACTTGGACAGACTGAGAGCTAGACAAGGAGGAACCTACTGAGGTTCAACAAGGTTAAGTGCAGAGTTCTGTGCCTGGGAAGGAATAATAAACTGCACCAGTACAGGTTGGAAGGTGATCTGCTGGAAAGCAGCCCTGTGGATAAGGACCTGGGAGTCCTGTTCAACAAGAAGATACACACGGAACAGCAAAGTGCCCTTGTGGCCAAGAAGGCCAATGGGATCCTGGGGGGCATTAAGAGGTGTGTGGCCAGTAGATTGATGGAGATTCTCTTCCCCTTCTACTCTGCCCTGATGAGACCTCACCTGGAATACTGGGTTCAGTTTTGGGCTCCCCAGTTCAAGAGGGACAGGCATCTACTAGAAAGAATCCAGGGCTACCAAGATGGTAAAGGGGCTGAAGCCATGCCCTTTGAGAAGAGGCTGAGGCATCTGAGGCTTTTTGGTCTGGTGAAGAGAAGACTGAAAGGGGATCCAATCAGTGTTTATGTATATCTGAGGGCTGGGAGTCAAGAGGGAGGAGACAAACTCTTCTCCTGTACTTAGCACTGGTTAGGATCCACCTTGAGTACTGTGTCCAGTTCTGACCCCCTCAATTTTAGAAAGGTGTTGAGGTGCTTGAACGTGCCCAGAGAAGGTCAACAAGGCTGGTAAGGGGCCTGGTGCACAAGTCCTATGAGGATCAGCTGAGGGAACTGGGGTTGTTTAGCCTGGAGAAGAGGAGACCTTATTGCTCTCTACAACTACTTGAAGGGAGGTTGTAGCTATGCAGGGGTTGGTCTCTTCACTCAGGCACCCAGTGACAGAACAAGAGGACATAGTCTCAAACTGCACCAGGGCAGGTTTAGGCTGGACATTAGGGAGAAGCTCTATACAGTGTGATTGGCATTGGAATGGGCTGCCCTTGGAGGTGATGGAGTCACAGTCCCTTCAAGTGTTTAAGAAGAGGCTGGATGAGGCACTTAGTGTTGTGGTTTAGTTAATTAGAAGGGTTAGGTAATAGGTTGGACTCAATGATCCTAGAGATCTTTTCCAACCTGGTTAATTCTATGTTTCTGTCATTTTGTGATTCAGTTGCACCCTGTGGTAGGACAAGGAGTAATGAATATGAACTACAGAACAGGAAGTTCCACCTCAACATGAGGAAGAACTTATTTATGGTAAGGGTCATGGAACACTGGAACAGGCTGCCCAGAGAGATTGTGGAGTCTCCTTTACTGGAGACTTTCCAGCCCTGTCTGGATGCATTCCTGTGTGACCTGAGCTAGATTCTATGGTTCTGCTCTGGCAAGGATGTTGGACTCAGTGATCTGTGGAGGTCCCTTCCAACTCCTAACATCCTATGATCCTTTGATCCTGTGAGATGTCTTGTATGAAATTTAGTTATAAAAAGCAAACTGCTTTCTCAACTTTTCAAACAGTGCTTAATTTACAAATAGCCAATAGATATGGTGCATTTTTATATTTACGTGAATAAAAACACTTAAAAGCACTGCACCATTTCCTGTATCTGAATATCCTGCAGTCAGGATCCCCATTCTACCATTGTAGCTGACATAAAAAGGACCCCACAGTGCCAAAGTCTGTGTGGCTAGAGATTTGTCTTCAGCTTTTGTTCTAAGTTCTTTGCTCATAACTGCATCAGATAATTCATTAATGCCAACCTTTCTTCTTAGGAAAGGCAAATTTGCTCTATTTTTTTTTCAATAAAGGAAAAATTCTGTCCTTGTGCAAAGCATGAATCCTAATGTAGGTGTGTAACAAGATTCTTGAGGAAGGCTTTCTGCACCTCTGTTACTCTAATGCTTTGTTATGCAAACATATAACAGGTAAATCACTGAAAAAAATTCTGCAGGTTTCTTCATTCAGAAGTGTTAGAGCAATTGACCCAGTCACCTTTGCACTAAATAACTACAGACAGTTCAAACAGATGGGTTTAGATCTCTTTATGCATTTGCCATTAGTCAGATGCTGAAGGCACTGAACTGGGAGATTCTAAGCGCAACAGATGAGAGTATTATCTCTAAAAAATTAGCTCGTACACTAAATTGCCATAATTATTGGTATGCTTACTGAAGAAATTATTGAGGTTAATGTCTGGCTAGAATTAGATTGGAAGAAGGAAGTGGCAGCTCATGAAAAGCAAGGCCAATGGGCTATACTTAGGACAGTACAGCCCAACAACAGCCAGTCATTATACAGCTATTACTTTAATTACTGAAGCCAGTCCAGTTGCCTACTCTAATCACCAGTGCTGTAGATCCAGTTTAAGAGTGGAAGAATGATAGGGCACTATACTACTTGGCATCTGAGAGGATGTGCTTCAGGGAATTCAGAAAGACTACCCTGTGCAGCCACCTAACCATTTTATTTCAAGGTTTCATTCCTCACTGGTGTGAAAGGGAACATAGGGTCATTAGCAGTTCTCTACTGTTGCTGTAAGGCTGCCATAGGATCAGGTCATTTTGTTCTCAGAGTCCCAGGCAAACACAAAAATTAAGTCACACCAATATTATTTATTTTTGCACTGAATTCTCCATCTGTTGCTTTTCTCACTAGTTCCATTAGAAAGTAATTTTGCTTCATATTCTGTTATATTGTTAACAGATGTTGGAGCAAAATAATGCATACATGTTCTTGAGGATTGGAAGCGTCACTAAGTGTAAACCTCTGTGTGCTGTCCTAGGTCTTTTCTTCTGACACTGCACCAAAGTACCTTGCTGCCACATGAAATCAGTCGGGTAGGAGGGAGCCTCCAGAGGTCACCTCATCCAGCTTCCAGAGTGGGTCATGGCAGAACAGGCTGCTCAGGGCTTCATGGAGGTTGGTTCCAAGTATCTACAAGGGTGGAGGATACTACAGCTTCTCTAGGCAACCTGCTCATTACAACATTTGAGCGTCACAGCAAAAAATAAATTACTCTATCAAGATAGCACTTCTCATTTTCCAGCTCATCTTTATTGCCTCTTCTCCTTCCACTGTGCATCTCTGAGAAGAGTCTGGTTCCATCTTCTCTGTATCCCAATAGGGCACGGAGCATAGTTGGCCTTTTTTATGTTGCAAGGGCATGGTACTGACTTATATTCACCTCACTGTCCACCAGGTCAACCTAGGGTTTTCTTCTGAGTAGTGTTTTCTGGGAAGTGAATCTCCAGCCTGTACTGTGTCAGGGCCTCGAGTGAACTCCAAATCCCAGGTTTTTAGTTGGTTCGGGGGGTTAGTTGACTGAGTTCAAGGTCAGCCTGTTTTTGGGGGTTTTTTTTGTTGATCTGAGCTGTTTGTTGGTAAGAAAGCTAGAGGCAGCCTCAGTGAGGACCTGCCTGCCTCTCTGTCCTTTGGGAGCTGCTTTCAAGTCATGCTTGGCCTCTGCCTAAGCCACACTGCGGCTGTTCTACAGCTGTATCAGTGCCCATTCTTGCACCTCCCTGATCCTGACTCTGATCCTGACCTGATGACTTGATTTCCTGACTTGACCTTGAAACTGCCTCATCACAACAGACTTGCTGGTTGATCACTGGTCACCATTTCCAGACATATGCACAAGAAGCCTTTCTTGTTGGCCTTCACATGCTTTACTAATTTCGACTTAGCTGGGCTTTGGATTTTGCAGTTTCTTTTCTGCATGCTCAAGCAGTGCTTCTGCATTCCTCCTGGGCAGCTACCTCTTCCACCTCCTTCAGTGTGCTTCCTTTCTGCATCTGACTTTGGGCAGAACCATCCTCTTCAACCATTTGGTATTCTGCAATGCTTGCTTTATTTTCTGCATATTGTGATAGTGTACTTTTATACCTTAAGGAGCTTGTGCTTGAAAATTAACATACTCTCCTGAGACCCTTTTCCCTTCAAGTCTGTCTTCCATGGGAACTTATCACATCTTACAGTCATTGCAGCCAGGCAGCCAGGGCTGCCTTTGACCTTCACGTTTTTCACCTAGTTCTTCCTTGTTTGTGAGTAACAGATCCAGCAGACCATCTCCTCTAATGAGCTCATGATCATCTGCTTCAAGAAAATGTCTTCAATGCACTCCATAAACCTGGACTGGTTGTGCATGGACCTATTATCATTCAAGCAGATAGCAGGGTGTTTGAAGTTCTGTATGAAAGCTAGGGCCTACGATAAAGGGCATTCAAATTCAGCAGAACTAAGCAATGGGTCTCTTGTGTGCATACAACATTTAGACTCCAAATACCTGCAAACTCATTGTGCCATACCAAAGAAAAACACCACAGGGCACACTACAGCATGAGTAGGAAACACAGCTGTGGTGCAACTACAGTTGACAGGACAATGTAGACTTATATGATGAGACTGAGCCTCCCAGGCAAAATCTTGAGGCATCACAGAGGACAATGTCATTCTAAGTCCTCAATCTGGTTCTGACTCTGAAGAAGTAGGGACCACTACATCCTGTCGTTAACACTTTTTGAAGCAGTCAGTCTCTGAATGTTCCTATGCAAATGCTGGCATTAGCAACAGGTGAAATCTGATGAATTATATTATTATATTGATCTCATTCATGTTTATAAATATGTAAGGGCTGAGTGCCAAGAGGATGGAACTAGGCTCTGCTTAATGATACCCAATGACAGGACAAGGGGCAATGGGTGGAAGTTGAGGCATAGGAAATTCCATGTAAACATGAGGAGGAATTTTTTCACTGTGAGGGTGACAGGCTGTTCAGGGAGGTTGTGGAGTCTCCTTCTCTGGAGATATGCAAGACCCAACTGGACACGTTCCTCTGTGATCTGCTCTAGGTGATAATGCTCTATAGGGGGCTTCCACTGGATGATCTTTCAAGGTGACTTCCAGGCCTTGACATTCTGTGATTCTGTGATATTAAAATATGAAATCCTCACCTCTAAGGATCCACTCCTTTATTTTAGTAACAGCCTCCTGAAAAAAACAAAGCAAAACAATCATTTAAGGATCTTTTACACATTAACATGTGACTGCCCTGTAATAAATAAACCAAGGGCATGTTCTTTCTACTCTATTTTCTCCTAAGTGTCTTTGATGCCAGCTGTTAAACATGGTGTTTTGTTTCCAGGCTTCTATGGCAAAGCACTGCTGATGCACATTTCAAAAAGTATTGTGAAAACTGTTATCATTCCATTTGTTAATCTCATCTGGTATTGATTATTAATATTCAATTCATACATGTTAATCAGGGCTGGGCCTGGTCCACAGAGTACAAACCAATCAAGCTGAAACTTGCCGAAGGAAAATAATATGGAGAGCTTAATAAATACTCCTGGTACCAGGATTTACACTTCGGATAAGCATATACGCTACTGATACAATCAGTTGCAGTAATTTGTTCCACTTTTTCTACTGCATGACAAAATAATTTTGCACAACTTTTTTTTTCTCCTCAAATAATGTATAGTAAGCCTGTCAAGTGGGAAGACAGAGGGAATAATTTTACAAAACAATATGTCATTTTTCTTTTTCACAGAACATATGTCTGCCACTAGCAGACTCAGGAGATCTAATCAATATGAGAGTTCCTCAAATGCATTACAAACTACAAGCAGAATCTTGCAAAAGGAATTTCTTCAGTTTATAAGCTCCGGTTGAAAATTAGGTCTAATTTATAATTTAACACGGGTAATTCAAACAAATAAATAACTATTTCCTTTATTTGTAACCCTGGAGATTTGCTGTGGGCATTTCCTGGCATGAGTTAAGCGACTAACACCTGTATTGAACCATATGACCCATTTAACAGTCTAATTCAGCCCAGAGGCATGGGATACTGTGATTCTGATGTGATGGAATTCATTTTCAGGCTTGCCATCTACAGAATGTATTATCACTATGTACAGCACAAAGTGTGCTAGCATTCTACTGACATCACAGGAGCTGTTTTTGTGAGAGACACAGTAAGAGGTGCTTGAAATGCTGTAGTTGTCGTGCCCGCAAACCCACCCAAAATGCTTGTGATTCCCTCTGCTCTTTCCATGAGACTGCCTCTGTTCAATGTTATCAGTGAAAAATTTCCACGTCTCATCATGTGGTCAACTTGTAACAGCAGAAACCCAGAGAAATAATTTGCTAAAGTAATCATAGAATCATAGAATGGTCTGGGTTGGAAGTGACCTCTGAAGGTCATCCAGTCCAATCCCCTCTGCAGTCAGCAGGGACATCCTCAACTAGATCAGATTGCCCAGAGCCCTGTCGAGCCTTACCTTGAATATATCCAGGGATAGGGCCCCAGCCACCTCCTTGGGCAGCCTATTCCAGTGTTCCACCATCCTCATGGTTCCTAACACCCAATCTAAATCTGTTCTTGTCAAGTGTGAAGCCATTTGTCTTCATCCTATCACTGCAGACCTTTGTAAACAATCTCTCCCCATCCTTCTTGTAGCCCCCATCAGGTACTGGCAGGCTGCTATTAGGTCTCCCCAGAGACTTCTCTTCTCCAGGCTGAACACCCCAGCTACCTCAGCCTGTCTTCATAGCAGAGGTGCTCCAACCTCATTATCAGTGTTGTGGCTCTCTTCTGGACCCGCTCCATCAACTATACTTTATTGTAAGATGATTTCTGGCCTGCTGAGGAAGTCAACCAGTGTTTTCAACAAAGCTGGGCATTATCCATACCATGAGTTTTCTTTGCTCACAGAGCAGAGGAGCACAGTCACCCACCTCCAGTAAATGCAAAGGTATTTATCTAACACATTTTCTTTTGGACCCATTAAAAAACAAAACAAGCAACAAGTATCTACAATTTTCACTCCCTGCAATGGAAGAATTGCTGCAAATGACTTTCAATGCAAGCAACAAATCAGCATCCCTCCAGCACATCTGCTATATTACACCACATGTGAACTCAAAAAAAACACTTAAGTATGGCAGTGAAAACTTCTGCTGTTACAGCCACTCTTTTGCTAAGCTCATCCTGCAGCTAACATAGCCATCCATGCTAAAACCAAGTGAATTAACTAGGGACAAACAAGGGAATTCAGGTATTTCCCTCCCCCATTTCCTAGTGGCTGTGTTCACAATTAAGCATCTAAGAAGGCACTTGCAGAACCAGGCCATGGAAATATCTGCCAATAGATAATACCATCAAACCAAACTCTACAATCTCCTCACAGCTTTGGAAGAAGTTGTATGGAAAACATTAGTCCTGCAGATGGACCACAAAGCAAATAGTATCCTAAACAACCAGGAAAAGCACTGTCTGACATGCAACCTGTAAAGATATTTTCTCTGTGCTTCTGTGCTGCCTTTCTTGTTTGTTTGCTGTCTTTGTCATAGGTTGACCTCCATGATGAGAAACATCATGGAGCTATCAGGTGCTTGGGTAAAAAGACAAAGGGTCCTATAGGGTAAGTACTAATAGTGGAAAATTTTTCAAAAGTCTCCAACTACAAAGTTGCACTTTCTTCTTTCCATATGCAACAGTATACTTTGGATGACAAGGAGCAACAATGGATTATTGACAGCAGCAGAAAAATATCTTCAGTGCACGATGCTTAATTTGCCCTAAAAATACATTAGCATTTCTTTGGATTTTACAACTTACTCGTTTGTGTCTTTGCAATAGTTAGAATTTGTGAATGTTCCGTCTGTGTGTTGATAAATTACCCTGAGCATTGTTCCAAATAACATTTTCTTGGTTTGGACATTAAAAGTTTATATTACCAAACCTTTTGTGAAATCGTGATGTCCAGAGAAGGAACCTTGACCTGACTACATTCAGTTCATCCTTGTCAACTCTGGTATTTTCCCAAATAATGTCAAAATCATTTTCCTTGACATGCTTTTTTTCTTCCACATTCCTATGATGTAATTTTTTTTTTCCTTTTTACAAGTAGTTTTTTGTCTTCATTTTCTAGTGCAGTTCTGCTGCCACTTACTCATCAACTCCATCTGCTGCACTGCTGCCATCAACTCTCCCAATGCTGGACCAAGACACAAATAAAGTCTTGAAGTCTGGGATAAAGTTGCATTTTCCCCCTTTATACAAATAAATAAATAAATCTTTAATTCATTCTTTCAAAATCATTAATTCCCTAGCTTGTATATAAACTCAGATTTGAGAATAATTGATCTTGAAATGTCTGGCTGAATATACAGCCTGATGAAACAAGAGCAGGATTGCTTTCTCCATCCACTCCCATAGTTTGTGTGAATCCATGTGGATCCAGCAGGATACTGATTCAGTGTGTCAGGGTAGGGGAATGAAGGAGACCTGTACATCCACCCAAACAGAAACACAAGGTCCTCTGCTGTGTCTGAAAGCGTTTTCCGGGAAGAGAGAGAAGTATGACTATGCTAAACCAAACAAGAGAGGAGAACACAAAGGTCTCTTTGTCAAATTTCCAAGACACAGTTGCCTTCACCCTTTCTTGGTGCGTATAATGCTTCCCCTGGCCTCCTAATGAAGCTGCCAAACACCCTCCCTCTTCATATTTCATGCATCATTTCGTTGCATAGACCTTTCTGTCCTTGGCATTTGTCCCATATCAGGTTTTGTCCACTGTATCCTCACAGTCCTGGGGAGCAATCAACTTCACTCACATGAAGCTGCTATTACAAAGAGCAGTGCTGCCTTTCCCAGTGAATCCAGAAAGCTTTTACAAGAGGACTTCAGTACATAAGAGTGAATCTATCATGTTTTTTTATGGGTGAAGCTGTCTGATTAGATTCTGTCAGCAGGGAATCATAGCCCAAGTTCACATCAGGGATCATTGCTGATTGTTTTCCAAGTGTTAGCACTAAGAAAAATGAAACAACCCTAAGAAGTCAACTGATAAGTTTGGCAACCCCAAAATCAACTATTTATATGTTAACATTAGAGTAAAACAAATGAAAGGTTAGCTACAGGTTCACCATTCCCATGAAGTACAATTGCACATTCAGGTGCTGAAGAGTCCTCCTCTGTGCAGCGACAGGAAGCTCATTTTGTGCTCTCTTTTCATAGTTTTCAATTTGTATATGTGACCTTTTTTATTACATCCATTTGTAAACCTCAGCGTTATGTTGATGATGCGTTTCCACTTTTTTCATAGCAGTTTCCATTTTTTCATAGCATTTCATGTATTTTAACATCCACTTAAATCAAAAATAGCATTTGAAGGCAGAGAATAGACATGATAAAGGAGACAGCTTATGACCCAGTCCATCTTCACAAAAGTCAGGTAATTTGTGCCAGCTGACATTTTGGATTAGCATGCTGAGCTTCCAATAAGAAATTGTGAAAACAGTGCTGAGAGTAATCTAGAGAGTCATAAAAAAGGCTTTGGGATTATTATTTTAAGATTCCGTTTCTGCATTTTTGCGTAAAACCCAAATGTTTACTAATCAGGTCAAGGCATGTGTCTGCTTGGGAGCTATCACAGTATTGTTGAAGAATTTGGCAAAATGCTCAGATCCACTCTCATCTATAGCACTTATTGCCAGAATGCTCTGTCATTTTCCAAGAAATGTGTATTTCTTGGACTCATTGTCCCAGATGCTTTATTGATTCCATGGTTCTCCTTTCCAAATCACTGTTCCAGCTCATTGATGATTCTATCCAGTTCTGGTTACACAAAATATTGTTGAAAGTCATCTTTACTTTGAAAAGCCTTGTGTTGAACAGTATTTTTAGTTGACAGATATACTTAGCCAAGATGGCAATCTCCAAATTTTCTATTTTTGTTTCTTTTTTCTTTTTTCTTTTTTTTTTTCCCCTCAGAAGGCAATGAGCTGTTTGCCACAATAAACTCTTCTGTTTTGCCCATACTTATGGCCACAATCCATGCTCTAAATCACTGTCTGCATTATTTTAACATAAATCCCTTTTCAAATACTCCTCTAATTCAATGGCATGCTGTAAATCAAATGCACACTCTTACAACAGCCTTGAGACTCTACTGGAGCTGTTCGAATGCAGTCTTTGAAAGCCCTGACTTTATGGCAAGCTTCAGGGTAAATTTGCAACATGACACACAAAAACTTAGTCACAGGATAAAATTCAGCATGCAGAGAAGCTTAGTAGCTTGATCTTCTCAAACCTGCAGGTGGTTCCCTT
This sequence comes from Psilopogon haemacephalus, assembly GCA_013396835.1. Lineage (NCBI taxonomy): Eukaryota > Metazoa > Chordata > Aves > Piciformes > Megalaimidae > Psilopogon > Psilopogon haemacephalus. The sequence goes on from VWZI01023571.1 coordinate 292,375, forward strand.
TGGAAATATATATAGTCCCACTGAAGATAAAGGCATTAAGTGTGTGCTTAAGGTTAAGCATTTGCAAAAGTATTTTCAAGAACATTTCCATTTATCTAAATTGCTACACTTTCAGGATCTTACCTTTAGCAACTGGCTTAAATGTTTCTCTTCCAAAGCATTTTGTGTGCTTTTGGAGTGACTGGCAGCGTTATGTGGTTGGCAAAACTTGCTAGAAACAATCCACCAGCTCAAATAACCAAGATACTGGCTCAAATTACTCACACTTAGTAAAACTATGCAGTGAACCTGGCTAATAACAGTTAGACATGAACAGTACGCAGGGAAAAGTTTAGGACCATCTCATTTTGTTCTTGCAGTCTAGGATGAGGAGGTGTGTCACAGGTGTGTAAATGTTTAGTAAGCAAAATGAAACATAGGCAAAGGCTATGTCACTGCCCTTCTTCTCACTCCATGGGAAAGAAAGAAAGAAAGAAAGAAAGAAAGAAAGAAAGAAAGAAAGCACCAGAAAAACCTTACCATGATCTCCATACCTCATTCTTGCTCCCCACTGACAAAATGGTGAGACACTGGAATGAGTTGCCCAGGGAGGCTGCAGATGCTCCCTCCTTGGAGGTGTTTGAGGCTAGGTTCGATGAAACCTTCAGTGACCTGTTCTAGTAGGAGGTGTCCCTGTCTATGTTGCAGAGCTGGAACTGGATGATCTTTGAGGTCCCTTCCAACCTAAACCATTCTGTGATTCTGTGATTCTATGAAAAGTAGGCTACATTTGTCAGGCAGCCTCAGAAGTTTTTTCCTCTGCCTCATATGTATGCCTGGGGCTTTAAAACCCTTCTACTCAGTCAATTAGAAAGAATATGAAGCTGACAGCCATGATGAAGAAGACCAGAAACAGCATGAATAATAGTCCTCATGGGTTGATATGAACTAATATATCAGATATTTTCAAAGAGATTTCTGCCACTGCACAGCAGTTCCACCTTCAACCTGCCATTGCTCTCAGAGTACACAGTCATGTGAAAAAAACCAGGAATAACCCTGAACAATCGTAATAAGCAACAGTCTGCACGTACGGATCAACTTGCTCAGAGCAATAGTCTCTGAAGGAGACAGCATCTATTGAAAATGCTAAAGAAGTTAAACTGAGTGATATTTTAGGTTTGTTGTACAATAATCCAAGTGAAAATGCCTCAATTGTACTTGTTTTCCAAAGGAGTCCCAAAGGAGGAGTCTAGATTGCAATTCACATCTAGAATGTCTAATTTATGAAGCTCTTCAACTGCTGAATTCAGCAGCCTACCGAAATTAATCCAAACATACTACTATTATGAAAGAGCTAAATATTGTTCTGCATTTCCCAGGCAGAAAACTGAGAACTGGAAGATTAAACAATCCACTGCATAGCACTGAGCAAGCTGTTGGCAACTGCAGCCCATGTTATTGCCATTTCTATCCTGGTATTCAAACACCATCATGAATGACTGCTCATTTTGTCTGAAAACCATGTTTTTTCCAACTCAACCAAATGTAGGTAATGAACCATCCTGCCCCAGTCTTTTAGTTGTTCAAGGGCAGTATTATAAAAAGCTCCACTACCACTTTTTTTTTTTTTTTTTTTTTTTTTTTTTAGGGCCAGCTCAGACACTACAAGATGAAGAATGATAGCTGGAGGCCTGACCTAACTACTCCACTTGCATAGGTAAGTTCTTGCACATGTATAAATGCTTGGCATTCAGAGAGATTATACATTTGACTCACTCACATGAGTGTATAAAATTCTGGAATCATGGCAACCAGGTATTAAACATCCAAGTTTATATATGAAGTTCTTATGTAGCTGTTGAGGGTTGGATTTCGACCCCAATGAAGAGGAATTTACCCACTAGGATAAACTACCAAACCAAATTCAGAACTTGGAAGCAAAATGAAAGTTTTATTTACAAACATGGACTAAATATAGAAAGTATAAAAGGCAATAAGCATATACAGAGTATATTTACATATATTTACAATTCAGAAAGAGTATGGGGATTGCCCTGCACTGATTCACATTCCCCTGGACAAGGGAAATCAAATAGCTCTCCCCACTCCCTGGACCCTTCCCCCACCCCTGTAAAACGGAAAAAGAGAGAGAAAGCAGTGTGAAAGCCCTGCTGCTACTTAGCCATAACAAAGGTCAGCAAAGCCAAGCAAAAGCAGAAGCCAGCAGACACCAGAGCGAGGTAAAAGAAAGAGAATAGTTTGTGCAGCAAACTATATCCTCATCAACAATCCAATGGAATGATATAGACCCATCTATTATTGTTCTTCTTTATCCAATCCTTTATTTTATTTACCTTTTACTCAAAGATCTGCAGAAAGTTCTATTCCTATTAAAAACTAGGCTAAAGTAGCAGCCTCTAAACCATCACAGTAGCTTAAAAAAGATGCCTGCCCTTGCTGACATTTGTACAATACAAGCACCTTGAAAAGAAAAATGAAGAAATAAACTGACTGGCCACAGATATCGTACAGATATTCAAAATGAAGGGATCATGTCACCCTAACCCAAGTCCAGGTACCTGTAACTATTGCTTAAGAAAGAAAATATACTCAAGAAAAAAAAATATTACAGAGAAGAGTAATTCTTTATCAATTATGTATAAGCTGTAATGAAATAAGGAGGTACAACATAGATAAAGATAGAAAGTTTTGTTTAAAATATGGAAGGAGCATGAGAACATGTCACAGAGAGACCACCCCAATAACCTGCTACTGAAGCCCAATCTCTTATTAGAAAGTTGAACACTAACAAGAATTCGGTAATGATCAATTTTAATTTTTCTCTTTTTTTAACTAGCATTTTCTACTAATGATTTGACAGTATTATTCATGAATGTACCAGCTGATAGATTGATGAAGTAACTATTGATCCAACAAACAAGGCTGCTTTAGACTGTTAAAGTCTATATTATAGGAGAGTTACACATGCACAATTGAAGTATCAGAACTTGCATTCAATTTCGTTACATGGAGAAAGAAACAAATTTGGTCTTTAACTGTGATTTTTATCTCAAAAGTGCAAACGTTAAGGAAAGGGCTTCAGAAGCCGCCAGGTCATAACCATTTCCATAAGTATTTTGGGCATAAGCATAGAAGCAGGTACAGATATACCGGAAGACCAATATAGAAGGGATTGAAAAAAGGTGGGGGGGGAGCATCACACCAGGATATATCTAGTAGAAAGAACTAGGTGCTTCATCTAGTTTTGGAAAACAAAGGCTGTGAGTGCAACTGATCACAGTTACCCGACTACCCTTGAAGATATTAGCCAAAAGTTATTAGCCTAAATTATAATACCAAAAGCACAAGGAACCTGGCTAAAACATATTCTTCACAGAGGTCTGAAGAGTTTCTTTTTAGAGAAGTTTTGGAGCAGCCTACTAATAGGTGCAAGCAAGCAACAGCGTAACTAATTATACATCAAATCATGAAAGGATAATGATGGCAATCTTCTGGGCCAGGGCAGAAAACAGTGACTGAAATGGTCATTCCAGACCTACAGCCCATGCTCCTATCTTTAGCCTAGTGCTTTGCCCTATTCTGAATACCCTAATAAGTAAATGCAGTTTCTCGTGCTTTATCAAGTTGTACAGTACATCTTCAGGGAAAACAATAACCAAGTTCTTGTGCATGTTTTTTTCCCAGAGCCAGGGACTGGAGCCATGGCATTTGGATAAAAAAATCTTTATTCTTGCCCAGTTTTCTTCTGTGGAGACAAAGTGTCTGATTCTACTGGCATCCAGTTTCAGTTCTGATTTCAGTCCAGTGAACCTGGTAACTCTGGACTGTGATCTTTTACACCGCAGAATTTCTCATCATCTTTGCCAAGTTTAATATCATCAGTTCTCACAATAAAGTAACAGTGCTGATTGTTTCAGATTGTTTCTCACTGTGCTTTCTGGCCTTTATATCCTGAAGTTCACAAAACTGACAACTGTAAACTGTTTTTTCTCCTTCACTCCTTTCTTCTCCTGATTGTACAAAATTACTCTAAAGAGTTATCTCATCTGTTTCAGTCATCTTTGCTTTTGGCAAGTAATGTTTCAATATCCATTTCCTAATCCTATTCCTAAACAATCTTAAATAGAAAAATGTGAATATAAATATGCCAATGTGAAGCCAATGCCAAATGACTCTTATGTCCCCAATGTCCTATATAATACCAATATCATCAGCATTTAAAATCCTGCAAAGAGTTTTCACATTTGCATTGTCACCACAGGCTCCATGAAGCTGAGACTGGAATGCCTTCAGTTCTACACCGCACTGCATGATCCAGCCTTAGATGTTCATCTTGAAAAACTGTAAACAATGACCACATTTTCTAGATGGCACAACCCTGCAACAGAGGCGGATAGATAAAATCCTCATGTGGATAAGCATATCTTATCCAATAGTCTAACAGAAAAACAGTGGACAAGCACTCCTCTGACTTTGGGGAAAGTGTTGGTTTGCCAGAGCACTAGGATTTATTATGCCTGAGACAGCCATGCAGGTTTCTATATCATTTGATAACTACATGTTCAAGTCTTAAAGAGAAAAGTTAAGAGGTACTTTCTCTTTTATGGGTGAGAAACATTACCCAGCTAAAGCAGGTTTCAGCAGTTGCTTTTTCATCAGTTAAAAGGAAGAGATCAAACAAAACAAAACAAAGCAAGCAAGCAAGCATGTACCTAGCTTATGCAGCTTCGTATTTCTCCAGACCATCAAAAAACATATTAAAAAAACTCACAAGCAAATTGCTATTAATTTCTAAAGACACAAGTTATAAAGGGCCTGACAGTTTAATGGACACCTCTAGGTTTTATGGTGAAAAATCTTTATCGCATCCAGCAGATTCTCCCTCTGATTTTAAAGACGCTTAATTTCACTTTTCCTCCTCAAGGATTTGTGTTACACCAGCATATACATCATAGTCCAGAATCCTTATGCTGTTTCAGTATGGAGTCCCATCTTGTTTGGGGAAAAGGATAATTTTTATGAGTCTTGGCATATTCTCTTCTGCACATTCACTTTGTGTTGGCACCCACATATTGGTGAGGCAACACCCTCCTGAGGGACAGAGAAATTACACCTTTCCTAGCAGTAAGTTAATGTATGGATCTGGAAGAAGCCTTGAAATGTTTGCTGAGTTAGTTTTCTGCCAATTTTTAGCAGCCTGAACAAGCTCCACAGGTGGTGAGGCAATTTCCAAAGCTGGCAGAGGGAGAGCAGGACCACCTCTGGTCAAGGGCCACTCCAGCAGCTCCAGTTCTGAAGTGGGTAAGAATTTTCCAGTTCAGCCAGGAAACACCATTACTCAGACGGTGAGAACTGCAGGCTAGGGAACACCGTTACTCAAATGGTGAGAACTGCAGGCTTGAGAGTACTGACACAGTAGGCTTGAATGGTTTAGATATAAATCTACGTTATAATTTGTCTGATGCAGCAGTTGAGATTTTGTTTGAAGGACACCTTTTTTGGGGTTCTACTAAAACAGTCTTCTACAGATTAAGAGTCCAACTGGTATGCTCACAGCCATCCTCATTCCAGTGCTCTTAGACCTTAGTTTTCACCACATAGACGGAATTGCAATTTCCTAAGCAGGATGCACAAGCCAAGGGAGAGAACCTGCCCACAAGCAGGCAGGCATGCATTAAGGAGAGGAATCAAATACTGGCACAAACATCCCCTTTGAGATCTATACTGGGTCACTTTAGTCCCCTCAGGCCTCAGGCCAGGCATGGCTTTCTGGAATCATCATCCCCTCAGTCAATGAAGAAGGCTGTTTTTCTCCAATACCGTGGTGTTGCAGCAGCACAGCCCTGGTACACAGGGGAGGCATGGAGCAGATGCTCTGGACTGCTGCTTAGTAGCCCGGGCTTTGGGCATTACTTACTGCAGCTGTTGCTATAGTGTTCTGTACATATTTGATGCACTTAAAATCTGTACTCCTGTCTCTACCTGGCTACGCAGTATACTAACCACCAAAATAGGATGAGAATTGAAGTGAACAGAGCAGTTGTTAAATCGGAAGAGAAGGTGACTCCCAGCTTTTGATCTCCCAGCACTTTCAGAAGCAACAGACCTACAGTAGTCACTGCCCAAACATCTTGCTTGGGAGTGAAGGGGAAACCCTTTTTATCCCCTCACTAGTATCACCATTACATGATTCCATCTTGCAGCACAGCACTAGGATCTTATTTCTGGCCTCAGAGGTATGTTCACTTTCTTCAGCATCACTTTACATATACTAAACCCAAACATGTGCTAATGCAACAAGCTGCCCACAGCTTTGCTGTTCTGCATATGCATGGTTACTCGTGCTGAGTCTCCAAATTAGTCTCCTGAGCTTAGATTAACTCAGAAGGACAAGTGCTTGCCACAGCTACCATGGTGGATACAGTGCTCTTCCAGCATGGACCCATGCCAGGTTCAGTTCAATCCCCAGCTGCAGAGCAATCCATGCTTTCCAAATGAAGGAGGACAAGTTTAGCGGGTAACATAGCAAAGCAGAAAATAATTCTATTTCTTGAGAAGGTTTGAAGTTTCTTGATTTTTTTTTTGTTCCACTGCAGAAATGTCGCAGTCAGTTTCCTACATCCCAGATGACTGACCAAACCACTCAGGATCACAGAGCAACCCTGAGGGCAGTTCCTGGATCGTCACCAGGTACCAGAAAACTGTCATATCAGGTTGTATGCAGCTCTGGTTCTTTGAGTCTTGAATGCAAGCATTAAACTCACCTCCATCTTCTTTTTTACTGAGGCTCTCAATAAATCCTCTTCAATACCACTTAACTTGCATTATAAACATAACAGCCCCTATAAAGTGGATTTTAACTGACAGCAAGATATGTTTGGGGTTTTTTTTTTGTTTGGTTTGGTTTGGTTTTTTTCTTAAGGTGATGATTTTAATAGGGGTTTCAAAATAAATTCTTGATTCAGGCAATTTTTTATTAAGCTCTCATTCAATTTTCTTATCAAGGCCCAAGCACGTGAACAGGCTGTGCAACCGCTTATCCTGCTCAGAGCTGCCTCTGACAGAGCACAGCTATTCAGTCAGGGTTAAGACCCTGATCCTTCAGCTGGCAAGCCAGGAGGGATTTTGTGGTGGTTTGGGGCTTTTGTTTGGTCGGTTTGGGTTTTTTTTAAGTGAAAGTTTTCTGGAAAAAATCTTTGTTGTTGTTGAGATTTACCCCCAGATGGCAGCTAAGCATAACACAGGCATCTGCTCACTCCCCCTCCCTCCCTGGGATGGGGGAGAGAATCTGGGTGGGGAGAAAGTAAAATTCGTGGCTTGAGATAAAGACAGTTTAACAGGATAGAAAAGGAAGGAGAAATAACAATAATAATGAGAATATACAAAACAAGTAATGCACTATAGCATTGCTCACCACCTACTGGCTTACGCCCAGACAATCCCCAAGCCAGCTACAGGATCCTTCAGCCAGCTGCCCCCAGTTTATATGATGGCCATGACATCATATGGTGTGAAATACCCCTTTAGTTCATCTGGGTCAGTGGTCTTTGCTGCATCACTCACCAGCTCCTTGTGCACACCGAGCCTCTGTTTGCAGGGCACTATGAGAAGCTGAACAGTCTTTGACTTGGTCTGAACAACTGTATAGCAATGACTGAACCATCAGTGTGTCATGAACATTGTTCTTATCCTAAATCCAAAACACACCAATGTACCAGCTACTAGGAAGAGAATGAACTCTATTCCAGCTGAAACTAGGACAGTCATAAGAGTAACTATAAAGTTCAGTTTCCAAGATTATAGCAGTCAGCCAAATATTTAAAATGTGTTTGAAAAGTCCCTGCAACAATATTTAATAAAAATACCTCAAGATTGCTGCCGTGGAGTTCCTCAATCATCTGCAACCATAGCAATAACCATCCTGTAATGGATAATGAATGCTGAGGCTCTATTTAGTTTTGCCCAGGGCTCATTTTGTCTTAAAATGGTGAGTTTTGTTTTGGGATTGCTCGCTCCAATAACATTTGCTGCAGTTTTTAAAAGCTTAACAATAGTCCAGGGAGGATTGGTGTTTTACATGTTTATGTAACAAGTATTGGTGTTTTACATGTTTATGTAACAAGTACTAAACTTTTATATAGTTGATCTTCAAGTCATCCAAGAGCAGTTTGAGCTGAAAAATCACGATTGTTTATAACTTCATAACTAGAACCAATAATAAATGGGAGAATAGAAAGGTAGACTAATCTGCCCCTTCCCTTGGGACACAGGAAAAATAGAAAGGTTACCCTGTCCACTCCTAGCATAGATGAGATGCTAACAAGAAGCAGGGAATGCTATTCACTGTGAAGTCTCTATTTCAAAGGAAGCAGAGTATTTATGTTTTTATTACCAGTGCTGAGAACCAAAGGTATTGGGTAAGCATACATAATTTCCATGTAGTTTTATGAATCATTGTGTAGCATATATTAATCTCATATGGTGTGGGGACATCACCTTTTAAACGCATGCTGATGACTGAACCTTATTGTCTTCTCCTGACCAAAACAGAATCACAGAACATTAGATGTTGGAAGGGACCTCCAGAGACCATTGAGTCCAATGCCCCCTGCCAAGGCAGGATCCCCTAGGACAGGTCACACAGGAATGCATACAGGCAGGTTTTGAAACTCTTCAGGGAAGGAGACTCCACAGCCTCTGGGCAGCAAATTCCAGTGCTCTGTCATCCTCACTGGAAAGAATTTTCTTCTCACGTTGAGGTGAAACCTTCAATGTTCCAGTTTGTATCTATTGTTCCTTGTCTTATTACTGTACATCACTGAAAAGAGATTGGTCCCATTGACTTGACACCCACCTCTCAGATATTTATAGACATTAATGAGATCTCCTCTCAGTCTTCTCTTCTCCAGACTAAACAGCCCCAGGTTTCTCAGTCTCTCTCCATAGGGGAGATGCTCAAGTGCCCCAGTCGTGGCCCTCTGTTGGACTCCCCCCAGCAGGTCCCTGGCTCTCTTGAACTGGGGAGCCCAAAACTTGACAGGTGTGGTCTCACTAGGGCAGAGTAGAAGGGGAGAAGAACCTCCCTAGAGGTCCTTCAACCACAACCCTAATAATATCCACCTAGGTATATATATATTCCTGTTCTCTCTCATCTCTTGAGTGAGAGCCTTCTACCAAATGACAATTTGAAATTAGCCCAGATGCTTCAGAAAGTTTAAAATCTCATAATTTCCAGGCCTGCTGAGCAGATTTTGTGAATCTATTAGATATTTGACAACAGCAGGTTATTTACAATGTGCAGATGGAGAATGGAAGCACTGACCCATATGCGACATTTGTCTTTTCAAGGCAATTGGCTGCCTACACATACAGATCACTTCTGTACTTCTGTACAAGTCACACAGCTCTTCTGGAAAGCACAGAAACAGAGGTGTGGAAACTTTTGAAAGTACTCATTTCCTTGATCATCTTTGCGAGAAGATCACCTAAGTAGGCCAGAGAGTTTCTCTTGCTGGGATCTTTTACAGCAGCAACTTACCCTACCTTTAATCATTCCTGGGATGAATCTCCAGTTCAACTCCAGCTGCAAGGTCTTGAATTCCACTGCCAACATATTCTAAACCTTGAAATGTTCAACAGTTTAAAATGATTACTGCAGTCCTTAAAGTTCAGTGTTTACTGAAGAAGGTAAACATCTACAGAGGCCCACAAACGAATGAAGCAGATCTTACCTTATTGATTTGCTTTTTTGCAAGTGGCAACACTTCTGTGTGCACTTTAGTGGGGATCTGAGAAACCAAGCACACACAACAGCACCATTACCTCAGTCTAAAGCTAACCAGAGCCAGATAATTTTGGGTGACAACTGCCCTGTGAAATCCCAGAAACTGAAAAGTTTGTGAGAGCCGATGGGATGAGGGCTAAGGCAAACTGCAACTAAGCATCATCTGCTTAAATGCAGGATTCTTATTCATTACCATCTTCTTTAGACATACAGAATCCACCAGTCAATGCCTTTAAGAGATGTTTTAAATCCAGTAGATAAAATAGAGGTCCAGCCTGTGAATGACCCCACTGCCTCCACACCACTTGTAATGACAATGTTCAGGTTAATATTTTTAGAGCAACATTTCTAGATTTCTAGAAAACACCCTAGGTTTTGTGAGCTATTTGTTGAGAATTAAGTATCTTTACAGTGTGCTGTACTGAGGAACCTGGAAGCTCTTGATCAAAACTGATCGACCATCACAAAACTCAAAACTCCTGACCTAGAGATAATTTTCAGAGTAATTTTTTATTATTATTTGTCAATTTATCACTAGTCTATGTTAGATTTAGTTGCCTGGTCAAGACATGGGACCTCACTGCTGAAAAAGCGCACAAGAAAGCTACCTGAAGTCTCCATTTTCTTCTTCGTGTCTGAGAAAAGTGTATTAAAGTTATTGTATCAGAATAGAAGATTTTTATTAAGATAATACCCTGCCCAAAAATGGAGTTTTTTCATTAGCTAACAATATATTCTAGTAAATAGATTTTTCATTCCTACAAAAATAAGACTTACTATTCCATTAGGAAATTTTAAAAATATTTTTGACATGTCTTTTGCCATTTAAAATTATTTTATTCTTATGGGATTTAAGCAACTGGCCCTTAAAGCATGCCAGGGGCATGTGAATGATAATGCAAGCAGGAGTCAAGTCTGAAAAGACTCACAAATGCCAAAACTCTCTTGACTTTTTAAACTTTTGAAAGCATGAGCTTATAATTGCAAACACGTACTTTATATTAAACTATCTGAAATTAAGAAAAAGCATCAAAATATTCTTTCCAATTAAGTTATTCCTTTTAAATAAAAGTCTATAATAATGAATCATTAAAAATTATGGTTTTCTCATACTGAATGATAACTGCACATATGTTCAGGGGCCATACACATGATCTGTAATCCTCAAACTCGAACCCCATGCCAGATCCTGACTTGCCCTCCATAGAGAGCTCTTTCAAATCTGTAAAACAAATCACAGCCTATTGTCATTTCCCAAGACTTTCAGTCACCCACACCACTTCTTGGAGAACAGAGTCAAGCCAAAGAGCTTACAGACAAGACAAACAGGATGAACTGCAAACATTTAACACATACCAATGCTTAAAACCCAGTAATTCCTGCTAAGTGATTGTATGCATAATCCTCACTAGGAGCATTTATACACTGTTTATTTGGTACAGAATTATTTTAACATGCTTCCAGTATATACCTTGTTTACAGCCTAGTTTCTGCTCACTGTACGTACTACAAAAGATTTTTTCCTTTCCTCTGAGTTGTAGGAAAGGGATACTGAAGCTGTTGTGCCTGAGCTCCGTATACGTTTCAGTTTGGGATATTTCTTTGACAGTAAAAGACAAGACGAGAGCACAGACAATCCACAGTACTCAGATGAATTAACATCAGATGACTTTGCACAGTCATCTGTGACAAACAATAATTTGAATCCAAACCATGTAGAAGGCCTAATTCTGTTCAGGCATAAATTGGAGCAACTCCACTGAAGCAAATCCAATTTACTGAAGAGGTAGCACAGGATACACATACTGCAGGTCTGGGTGTTGCTGGTCCCAGCAAAGGACTCTGTAGAGGCATGGCACTACATAGAGACACACAGGCTCTGTTTGCTGTAGAAAACCTGGAGCCACATGAGAAAAATTCACCAAGCCCTTTGTCATGGGAATGGTACCACCCATTGTGACAAATACCAATTGCAGCTCACTCATCCACAGCAGCAACTTCTCTTTGCAAGGACTGCAAGTTACAGCTGTAACCAAAAATTGCCCTGACACATCACAGAGCTTCTGTTTTATAATCACTTCTCCAGTGTGGCAAAAATCTACAATGCTTCTCCAACTTCTCCATGCTGCTGCCACAGATGGACATCCTCCTACAGCATGTGACACCCAATGTCAGGTCCCTACCACAACAGGCCTCACTTCTCTTTTTCCTTTCTTTTCCCCAGCCTTCCCCTTCTTAAGCCAGGTGCATAGCCAAGACTGATGGTAAATACTACTGTTTCTTTTTGCTCCAGGTTGCAGCCTCCTGGGACGCAGAGGTGGAGTCTGGATGTATCAACACCTCCATAAGCAGGAGTGAGAAAGGTCCTGTGCTCGCAATCCAACAGCCTGATCAGGCAAGGTGGAGACAGTTTGTATTGGATGGACCACAATCCCTAACAGCGCTGCCTCTGTCCTGAATTTCTTTGGCATCCTTGCTCATTCCCCCTGGAATTAAGTGGCTGAAAAGATGTGCATTAACTTACCAAATAAAACAGGATACATTTACATTTTGGCATAGACTTGAAGGGAGTTGTATTGTCACCTATGTCTGCTGTGGCTACCAAAAAGTAACTGCATGTATAATTTGCATATTAATCCTGTTCCTAGAAATGATGCCAAGGAAATGGGAGGTTTGTTTAGGGATAGATTCTAGAAAATAAATTAATTATTCTTTAATAGAGCAATTCTTACATGTTTATTTAATAGTCTTTCCCCAGCCACTGGTGCACCATTACCAGATTAAATAACAAGTAATCAGGCTATCAGATTATTGTATTTTTGTATGAACCAATAAATGCTTAATGGGTTTTATTTTAGAAGCAAAAATATTCCTATTAGAGGAGATTAATGCTACGAAAAATATCTATATTACCATCTCTCAGCAATAAGTGGTATGAATTAATGGATAGATGACCCACTTACAAAAATGTGAGGGTTTTAAAAAATTCAATGTGATGTATTTTTAAACCTCAAGCTGTTAAGTCTTTCAATATACTTCAACAAAGGATCCTTCTGTTATGCAAAATTGTTGTACATCCTGGCACAGGAACATGAATTTGATTTTAATTGAAAGAAATCTTGACACTCCTACCTAGAAAGCAGGCTTATATTTAATAATAAAGCTAGCAGTAAAATTCTTGATGGTCAATATGCTCTGCTGCCCATATGAGTTTTAATCCAGGAATAGGCAAAGGCCTTCTTGCTATGTCCAAACTGGTAAACTGCTTTTAGCCATCACAGCCAGTATCTGTTTAGTCTCTGGGCCACACTGTTGAGCCCCTGGTGCTGTCACCAAAAGGAAGAGCTTAACAGGACTAAAAGGGGTCAGCATTCACCTCCACCAAGGCAGAGCACTTGGATCACCTCAGTAACAGCATCTTACAAAGAAGTCTTGGGGAAAAGAACATCATCTGTCTCCAAGCCCTCATCTAGCCTACAGCTCTATATGTGACATCTCTGGCTTCTGCACCACATATCTAAGCAGTTCTATACTCTTTTTAAGAATGGAATTTGGCACAAATTTGATCTTTCCTTCATCTTGAAAATAACAAAATTGCCCAAATCATGAGTCCTCTAATGAATAATATTTTCTTTTCTTACTCCACAAGTTCTTCTGCTTGTTCACCCAATTACTCCTCCCATCTCTATCCAGCTCCTACTACTCAGTTTCAAAACTGGTCATCACTTATTTTCTTCATTTCATCACCATCTCATAAAATTGTAACTCTTCAGAGGAAGATGACTGAGAATAGAGACAATTAACTTAAGTTTGGATCTCAGAATATTAAAGAAATAGGCTCCATAAATAAAGTTTGGGGCATGTCAGCTTCATAACTTTTCAATGCTATGTCTCATTCCAGGATGGCACATTTTGGGGGGAGCTTGAAAGTAGACTGAGAAAAAGAAAATTTAAGAAACTACTAAAAAACCCATTATGTTTGTCTTATGCCATCACAGTGAGTCAGTAGCTCAGAGCTTGTAAATACTGTCCTACCATGTCTCTTTGGTTATTATTCAATCAAGCCCTGCTAAAATATTTAAGTAATTGTAGCCTATCTGTATTAAAACAACAGATGGAATTCCCAACCTTCAATTTTATGTCAGGATTCTGCAGCAATTTATTAACAGCTTGAACTCTGTCTCTTGAGGGTTTAACCTGACGGTTGAACCCAATTACATTACAGTCCTTTGTTCATCAAGGGACATATGTAATATGATATTAAATATGAAACAACTCATGCCTGAATAATGTAGTCTTTGTGATACAAATTAATGGAGTATGGAAACCTAAATTTCAAGCACACAAATTGCTCTTAGTTCTGATCTTACATCACTAAAATTCAGGACTAATCCTACTGCCGTCACCTGACTTATTAATATAAAATTAGCATAAATTAGAGCTGAATCATGGTGTCCTGGGTTAACACAGCCTGCCCTCACAAGCCTCCCTCTCTACACACAGACAGGATTCACTTTACAAAATGAGTTATGACTCCCCCAAATAAGTATACATTTAAATCAGTAAATGCCTTCTCCTTCTCCTATCAATCACACCAGCACAACCTAGGGGAACCCCTCCGCACACATAGAACCCAGACTATCATTCCATGCAGCTCAAACAGTGCTTCAACATAGCATGAACACCTCCCACACAAGGTGAGAAATCTTATACTTTACCATGGCAGTTGTATTTGCCATTGTATCTTAAAGCCACTTTGTCAGGTTAACATACTCCTTAACATGCTCCTTTTTGCATTAAGAGCCCTCCCTTTCTACTCTTTTTTCCCCCTTTCCTTTCCTCACAATGCAAGCCTTGAACATCCCTTGTTGTGCTTCTGCCACAACTTGTTCCTAGTGCTGTGTTTCACAGGTGACATGCCGTTCCTGAGCTCATCCATCAGGCCCAGGCGCTACTGCTTTGGATCTGTGTTCCAAACACACTTCTACTGCCAAGTTACTGATACACAAATAAAAATTAATGAATTAGACCAATGAACACCTAATAGTGAAGCAACCTTATTCTCAGGAGATAACACCTGCTAAAGAGCTGTTGCCTTTTCTTGAGACAGTTTTCCGTAACACGAGGAGAAATTTCTTTAATTTGAGGGTAGCAGAGCACTAGAACAGGCCACCTAGAGAGGTTGTGGAGTCTCCTCTGGAGACCCAAAAACTGCCTGAAAGCATTCCTGTGTTGCCTGCCCTGCGTGATACTGCATTGGCAGAGGGGTTGGACTCAATAATCTCTATAAATCACTTGCAACCGTCAATGTTCTACGATTCTATCATTTTACATTTCCATTCAAAGGCTCCATGTCCACCTGTAACATTGCTGTCAAACTGTTTCTTAGTAACACAGGGGAGCAAGTGCATTCGGTTTATGTTAAGCTATAATTACAGTATCAAAAAGTGTATTTCGAAACATCCAGCATACTTAAATTAGCAAACTATCAGTATCCTCTGCACATTACAGGAGGGACAAGATGGGTGGAATTACATCACCTTGAGTGGCAGATCTTGAAAACCCACACCTAAAGGACACAAACAGTCTATAGATTGTGAAGGAAAAATAAGTACCTCAAAAACATAAATAATAGCAAAAAATGTTTTGGAAATATTAATTGTACTTAAGAAGATAAATAATAGCTATAAATAGAGTAACTGGCAGCCCAGGTACAGGCACCTTCAGTAAGTAATTCCACACAGTATATTCAAGGGGAACAAGCTTGACTATAACCAGTTTATCTGTTGATCTGACACACCACTTGAGCACAGCCCTGCTTTAAATCATATTATTTAATACCATGGAGAAGTCTAGAAATGGCAATGAATACCAGACCTTCTGCTTTCCTAGATACCATCTGCTAGAAGAATAGCATTTTTACTGGTAATTCAGAAAAAAAAATGCTATTCAATGATCACAATTCTATCCCATGAAGCAGTTTTGCTACCAGCATTAAAAACTTTAAAATAAAGGCTGGGTATTTCTTTATGCTTCAGCTATGATGTGTAATTGCCATTCTTAATCTACATAGAAGTATTCTAAATCTCAGACCTAAAGAACTGCTAACATAGTCCTCCAAGTTTTCCTGATGACAAACAGAACTGAAGAACAGTTGAATAAAAACTTCACAGAATTCCTTCCAAAGCTGGTTATCTTTCATATGGAGAGGTTCTAATTTCTTGTAACCTTTTATAAGGTAAATATGTGGTTTGCATTATTTAGATTTTTTTAATTGTGCAATATTGTTTAAGTATTGTTCTGGTATGAATTTAAAATCAGTTTGAAAAGCTTGATGACAGACTTCATTCCAAACTTCAGTGCAGGAAGACTCAAACTGTGTTGTTCCAGGTACCTCCATGTACTTAACAGTTCACTTTGCCTGGAAAGAGAAGGCATTGCTTAGAAAGATTAGTCCCTTCCAGTCAAACAACTGGCATATGCAAGAAGAAAGCAAACAGCAAGGATATTCCATTTTCCCTGTCTTCATTCACCTCTGACGCTTACACGTGTTGTAAGACAATTAACATTTTTCCCTCTTCCACAAAGCTTAAGCCCAGCAGTGCCATTCTCCTCACAGAAGATATTTCACCTCTGAAAACCAGTCACACTTTTTTTGCCCTCACAACTCTTCATGCAATACAAGTCCAACTGAAACTTAGACTACTACTTTAATGATTCTATTGTGCTATGGATCAAAGGCACAGGTAAAGATTTTTGTAGAGTATATATCAATCTGTCATGTCTTAAAGTGATAATAGTTTCATTATTAAATGAAGCATTGGGATCCCTGCCCCAAGGTGAGGATGTGTAGGCCTTAGACAATCCCTTTGTGAGCACATCATTGTGGCACTTACAACAGAAGCAGTTACACCAAGCCAAATGACTGCGAAAAATAGATCTTAAATCAAAGTCTTGCTTTTGTGACAAAGCAAACATTATATTGATGACTCCTTTAAATTATTTTCTCATCTTATTGCACCAAAGCCTGTCCTCTCAAACTCCCAGGATGATGCTGGTGCAGCCTCCCCTTTCTATCTCTATGACCAGATGATTCTTGCTCGCCCACATGGATCCCATCCCACCAGGCTACAGGTGCAGATTCTACACTGCAAGTGACCTGCAGTTGAGACAGGACCAAATGAACCAGTTAAGGACTTCAGCTCTCAAAATAGTCATGCTTTTCAAGACTTCAGGGAACTGATTTTGGAAATGTTCTGTAAGCTTTTGCCCCGCCTTCTGCATAGCAGAAACAGACATCTCCTAAAATGTGAAGTCCATCTTAATTCTGCCATACCTGGCTGTGAGGAGTGCTAGAGCCTCAGAAGGCAGGAGAGGTCAGCAAGCTCAGGTTCTTAATCTTCTGAGCTGTACACACTTTTTCTTTTTTTTTTTGTTTCCTGGAAATTATTTTGCCTTGTCATTAAAATGATAATAATTTTGCAGTTAAAGATTTTTTTTCTCTCTTTTGTTGTTATTCATTGCTATTGCTATACAAAACTATGGAGTTTGTGTTTTTCCACATACACAGCAAGAGAGCTCATGATGCATACTACCCTGGAGCACTACTTCAAGGAAAAAAAAAAAATATCTGTGTCAGGCTGGCAGCATTCACATAAAATCTGCACTCTACTGGCAAATATTGATCCCTTTGAGCAAGAACTAACTGATTTTCACTGATCCAACCAGGCTGGTGACTTATCATTCTGTAAGCAAGGAGGAAAGGGAGAAAAACTCTCTGGAGACAAAGATCCAGAACATATACTGAAGAGGTTACAAAGAAAGGACATTTGACTAACCAGGCTAAGAGGGGTAGAGTTATTTAGCTGTTCTGTAAATGTCTTGCCAGACATGGGTAGAATTCAAATAAAAGGCAAATTTCAGATCCTAGAACTTCACAAGTTACATACAAGAGCAAACAGGAAAGCATTAACAGCATTGCCATAAAAATAGTAAAAGGAATCTGTACAGATCACAAACAGAGCTCTTCACACCAACATTGGCTCCAGGTTCCTGAAGGCTATAGCAAAGCAGATCTCCAAATTTCATATTTCACTTTCAGTAAACTAAAATAAGACCTGTACTTTCCTTTGGTGGACTGTTCCCATGAGCAAGCAATAAAAATCTTAATGAGTCAATTTTTATACTAATCAGATTGCATCATATGAAGATGATTGTTTACAGTGCTCTGCTATGCATAACAAACAAGAACTTTAAGGAAATGGTATTCAATACCCTGCAGTACACATACAGGTGTTTGACTAGTGTTAGGCAGCCAAAGGTCATAGAGAACTATAAGAAAGGCCCTGTACTTATTTCCCTAGTTTCTAAGCTTTGAGAGTGACATTCACAGAATCACAGAATTGTTTAGGTTGGAAGAGACCTCACAGATCATCCAGTTCCAAGCCCCTACCATAGTCATGGACACCCCCTACTAGATCAGGCCACTCAAGACCTCATCCAGCCTGACCTTGAATGCATCCCCTCTAAAATAAGATACATAAGAAAAACAAGCAAACTAACCAAACAGGAACACCAATGTCATCACCAAATGCCTGAAAATGATCTTATGGCAACCATTCTTAGTTGTTCATCCTTTTAAAGAACAGAAACACTAAATGGGGGCTGGCAGCTGTGTCCTGACAATCTGGCAAGCACAGCATGCCATACCTCTTCAGTCCGAGGTGCAACCCACTAAGACCTCAGTACAGATTTCTGCCAACCATAGGCTCCAGAAGCTTATATATAAGAAGCAGTCTGATTCTAGTTCAAGAGAAAGATACATGTATGTCCCATGTATGCACACTAAGAACAAAACCCTCTTGGCAACTTCTCTATCATATTCCTGCTGATGAACTTTGGTAATTGATCTGCATTTGTTCTGGTAGGAAAGTCTTCACCATCTTGTTCATTTAGTGTCTTCATCCAAATAATTGTCATGTGGTAATGAGAGCCAGCTTGTATCGATTTTTCCTGATAAAATCAACATGTTAGAAAGCCCCCTTTTCATTGTAGCTTCTACCAGTACCGTAACCCCTTAAAATGTGCTGCCAATAAAAATATATTTCTCAGTGTCCATAGGGCATAAGAGAAGAAAGGCAAAAAAAAAACATTAAATCCAGAGACACGATAGGATACTCCCTCTTCCTGCCTTGCAGGAATGAAAGGGGTCTGTGGACAAACATGTATACCATCTCTGTAAGCATCAGCAAAGTGACTTCAGACAACAGATTCTAGAATAAATTAATTGTGTCTCTAATATATACATCATAAATCACTTCTGATAGAATCCACTTACATCACAAATACAATTGTGTTGTTCTTTATTTGCTAGTGCATAATATAGATACTGTCCTACACTAACTGCTACTGCCGGTCATGGATAAAGGGAACGAAAAGGTTAATTATAATTTGAAGTAGACTGAATTAGATCATTTTTAGCTTAGTTTTTATTATTATTATTAATTTAAATTATTAGCTTAATTAATTTTGTTATAGGAATTACTATGAAAGCTGTGAAGTGCTGTATCTTTTCCTTACTGGACCTAAAAATGTAATTGCTAAAGGTCCTCTACAAGAGCTCCCAAATATTTAATTTCTCTTTTCATTTATGATCCTTACAAAAAAAAAAATCTTAAAATATAATTATTATAGAATCATAGAATGGTTTAGGTTGGAAGAGACCTCAAAGATCATCTAGTTCCAACCCCCCGCCACAGGCAGGGACACCTCCCACTAGATCAGGACGCTCAAGACCTCATCCAGCCTGGCCTTGAACACCTCCAGGGAGNNNNAAGGTCTCCTTGAAGCCTTCTCTTCTCCAGGCTGAAAAGCCCCAACTCTCTCAGCCTGTCCTCATAGCAGAGGTGCTCCAGCCCTCTGATTATCTTTGTGGCCCTCCTCTGGACTCTCTGCAGCAGTTCCATGTCCTTCCTGTGCTGGGGGCTCCAGCACTGCACACAGTACTCCAGGTGGGGTCTGTCGAGAGCAAAGGGGGAGAATCACCTCCCTTGCCCTGCTGGTAATGCTTCTCTTAATGCAGCCCAGGACACGGTTGGCTGTCTGAGCCGTGTGTGCACACTGTTGGCTCATGTTGAGCTTAAATTTATGATCCTTGGGTTTGGTTTTTTTGGGTTTTTTTCCTGTGAGAGATTATAGTCTTCATTCTGTTTACAAAGAAAAGAGACACTCTTCCCAAAATTGCCAAGCCTTTGCAACATGGAAGCTAGTCCCTGCAATGTACTCCCTCCACATATTCTATGGACAAAGCAATGACTCAGACTGAAGCAAATCAGCCCTTTCATTTAAATACTGCCAGTTAGCTGATATTGACACTATAACATTGTATGTTGCACATGCAACATATAACAGCAAATTACTGCAATCACCAACTGTTGAATGAGTGCTTCTAGTTCATTAGTTACATTCCCATATATAAATTGTATTTTCCTATAACACTTAAGTACCATAAATGTGCATTAACATAAATGACAAGAGAGACAAGCTTACATAACACAAGAAGAATAATGAAAGGGAAAATGCACAGCAGTATGTATTTAGTGAGTACATATTTATTGGCAGTCTGTTCATTATGGTTGGGGGTTTTTTGTTTGTTTTGTTGGGGTTTTTTATTTTGCTTGCTGGCTGTAAAAATCATGGTGATTATTACTGCTAAGGAGAATTTGACACTACAACAATTCCTCGGACCGCTGAGATCTTCCAAATACTGATGAGCATTTCAGACTGCTCCCCCTTCCCAGTTTCCTTAACCTCAAACCATGTTGCAGGCATTGGATGCTATCTTTCATGAACAGATGTGCAGTGCTTTTACACCTGAGATGATATTCAAGACTTAACACTCCTTTTGCTACAATTGCCTTACATGACAATAAAGCAAAGCATCATTAGTAAGCATCATATGATAGTTACCTAACTGCCTGTTTTTTCTCTGAGAGTGCAGCTGTTATGTGAGGAATAGGAAAAGAGAAACCAGAGCCAGACAGTAGCAGACGTAATCAATCTTAAACAAAGCTAAGGTGTAGATCAGCTATATGTTCATTGATTACTTGGTTGTTACTGTGCTCAAATGTCTCCACAGCACCACATCAACATAATTTCATTACCAAAAATATATATACTCTGTTTAACATTATAATGTACTTTTAAAATATGTCAGCACATAGAAAGTGAAAAGCTGTTTTCCTCTCTGGATTTAAAAATACATGTAATTGCTAAGCTTATAGCTGATCATTATCTTGCATAGGCAGCTGAGAATGTGGAAAGGTTCACTAAAAAACATTTAATCAAAAATTCTTATTTTGTTCAAAGACAGGTTAGTCCATATCAAAAAGCAGTCTATTAAAAGATGCTCAATAAGATACCTTGCATGTTCTCCAAATGTCTGTCACAGATGGATGGCTGTGACTAGGATTTGGAAAAATACTGATTTATGTTTGACAGAACACAGGAAAAAAATACAGAAGGAAATTAGTACCAGCCACTAAAAAGGAACAGGCTCTCCTAAGAAATTTCAAAGTTATAGGAAAAGCTTCTATTGCATAGGGATGAAACTCTCCTAATACCCAGAGAAGAGGGCTGCATGATGTGCAACATGTCAACATGTCCTTATTTAGGGACTGCTGGGTTGGAAGGGCTGCCAAACAAGAGGAAAACAATTGGACCATGAGAAAAGTGGGTAAGAATGTTTAGTGCTATGGCCCAGACATCACACATAGAGAATGCCCATAAACAAGCCCTAATCACAGCATAAGTGTGTGCAACTCGTTGCTGCATAACCTACACCATCAGCACAGAGAAATAACAGCATACTGGGCTGCCAGATGAAAGAATTTACTAAACTTTCCCAGAAATACTTACTGCTCTTACAAATGCCACCTTTCTGGGTTGCATACACAGATACCAAGTGGTAAACCATGAAGATATATTTCCGTGAACATTCCTTACAGAGGCTATGCAGGGGACACTCTTCTTAATGGCTGACACTCCCACTGTTCCCAAAAGATGCTGTAACATCTGCACAGATCTAGAGAATCATAGAATCAGCTTAACATTTCCATATGGTATCTTGAAAAAATCCAGTCATCTTGGAGGACTCAGAAGACTGCAAACGAAGGTTTACCAACTGAAAGTCTTCA
Organism: Psilopogon haemacephalus; assembly: GCA_013396835.1. Taxonomy (NCBI): domain Eukaryota; kingdom Metazoa; phylum Chordata; class Aves; order Piciformes; family Megalaimidae; genus Psilopogon; species Psilopogon haemacephalus. The sequence goes on from VWZI01023571.1 coordinate 314,356, forward strand.
GACATACAACAGCTAACATATGACCTTTCATGTCGGCCCCTTTTCAGTGCCCTGAACAAAACCTCATCATATGCAGCCACACAAAGCTAATGAAGGTACAGCCACATCACAATAAATTTCATCAACATCTTTTCACTAAAATAAGGAGTTTGGATTCTTGTTATGATGATCCACTCAGACTTCACTGACTGAACCTGATTTAAAATTCTTGTCACTGAAGTGCCATGTGATTTTTATAAAGAACCAGATAAAACCTGTGATATAACATTCTGCCTTCACATGTTCAGGGCCTCCTGTTTGTATCAAGCAAAGTCAGCACTGCTCAGTCTAAGCCTGCTCTGTATCTTGAGAACATAGGTACCAGTTATTCTCTGAAAATAAGCATTTTTCTCGCACCTGCAGATATTTCTAGCCAAATGGACCAGTTCAGGCCTTACCTGGTTGGTTGGTTGGTTGGTTTTTTTAACTCTTTCAAAAAGTAGAGGTGTAGTGGTTTGGAATAAATCGTATGAGTAAAATTGGCTCCTCATTTTTATAAAAAGTGCTTTTTTTTCTCATTCAAAAATGAGAATTTGTGAAAATGCTATTGCAGTTGAATCCTACAAGGATTATGGAACTGGGACCAACACTTGCAAAAATATGTCTAGTTTTATTGCATTCAGTTAACTGAAATATATAACTCACCCATTTATGAAATAGGCTACTCAGATGGGAAACCAACATACCTCCAGTTTTTGACATTTTAATATATAAAAATTTTCTTAAATCATTATTCATTATTTGTTTTTATACTGCATGATCCCCCAAGTCAGTCTGCAAGGACAAAATAAATGCTTGTCATTCAACACTCCATCTACACTCCCTGTACTGGATGCTTTCTCAATCTTCTTTTCATCATCCAAATTCAACTGCAAAGCTTATCCTGAATGTCTTTTTTTTTTTTTCTGTTTGTTTTCCCCAAACAAATTCCCATAATGTGGTATATAAGCTACAGATTTTAAGTTAGCTGAGGGTCCACACTTCTGTGGCCGTTAAGAACTAGATATGTGTGCTGAAGTTAGGTGCAGGTTTTCCAGGGGACTCCTGTGGAGCTGCAGCATTGGTGAGTCAAGTCACTTCAGCCAGTGCGATGCATCAGGGTGGTGCATCAGTGAGGTCACTGGACGCTTAAATATAAAATCAGTGATAGCACAAGGGAGCCTGCACAGTCATTCATAAATGAAGATGTAAATGTCAAATGAGCTAATATGATACCGTTGGTTTAGCTCCTGATTTCCTTGATTTTTTTTTATAGAGGTCAGTGATAAGGAAATAATTTTATGGAATGTGACCTCTGGTGGAAGGAGTATTTATATCAATTATGAACTAGACTGATGATGCATACATCAAACAAATAAAGACAGTCCTAGGAAAGAAAATAAGCTTCCAGATTAGGCACAATTTATGCACACATTTGGATCCTGCCAAGGACCACACAGAATTACATGAATTTCTATATAAAATCAAATTATTCAAATCTATTTGATGCAGTTACTCAATCCTAAAGAGAATAATGTAGAGCTATTCACTGCTGCTGTACAGCATGTTTTTCGTAAATCCCTAAGTGAAGCAAGTATCATCATGTATCTAAAGCTACCCTATATCTCCCTGTTTTCAGCTTTTTAGAACTGTACCATTTTTAGTATATTAAGCTCCTATTTTCCAGACTCCTTGTTGCTTTAGAATAAATAATTATTTTGTGATATTTTAGCCAGGAAAGATGTAGCCTTTTTATATATAGGCAGATAAGGCTATGACAAAAACCTTTTGTCATGTTCACATTGGTACTTCTAATGACTTTAAGCAACCCTTTTGTCCCCAGCTTTGCAGCAGCAACATATTTGCCAAGGAGCAATGTTTTTTAGGAAAGTGATTTTTGCCAAATTAGTGAAAACGTGTCTTAATTTGGCCAAGTCATAAACTGTAGCAAACCATACTTGCATGTTCCATCATACCTGCTGAATATGTATAGCTAAGTTCTCTGACTATTGGATTTCAGTAAGATGTTCATATTAAGAGTAAAGCATTATTTTTAACTGCAATTTGTCTTCTGGGCTGTTCTGGGGTCTTCCCAGACTGTTTGAACCTTGAAGAAGTGACAAGAAGCTTTTTCTCCAGTGCTGTCTCCAGTTCCTGCTGGCCTTAGAGATTGTGGGTGAGGAAAGTGTCTGATGTGCACACAGAACCAGCAAGAGCTGGACTTCAGTGGGAGAGAACAGAGGGAAGACTTCAACCGAGACATCGAACAGACACTCAGCATGAAGGAGAAATAAAGGAACATCTGATGAGCAGCTGTGCTCAGAGAACTATCACGATTGGGAAAGTAAGAAAATAAGAAGTAAAGAGGTTATCACTACCCTGGAACAGGCAATGGGAGAGGAACTGGAAAAGAGAGCTAGGTCACCTTGAGAAAAAGGACAAAACCCATGTGAGCAGCTAGAGAAAAACTGAGCAGAATTCTTGGGGACAAAGACCTGAGTGAAACAGTCCAGCAGCAAGGTTTCTGTTCACCAAGGCTCCTGAGCCTGCAGCTCTCAGTTCATGCTCTGGGCTTTTAGACATACCTGGTTGTGTGAAATCCATCCAGTGGGGTCAAGACTGAGAAGCCCAGGTTAGGGAAAACAGAAATGTTTCATCACAGGCACTATGTTTGGGAGTGAGTCTGAGTGTGACAGTAAGAGAAGGACATCTGAAAGGTAAGAGTATGTTTTCTGAGAAATGCCATGAGAGTGTGATGAAAAACAGCATTGGACTCACAGAAGAAATAGGGTAAGGAGGTGGGTATAGAGAAAGAGAAATTACATACAATTTCAACTGGTATTGAAACACATAAAGATAAAGGCACAAACTCTGATTGCACTAACGCTTATTTCTGCGACCCTCCAGCTAGAGATGTCCTCACTAGTGGTGGCTCCAGCAGCTGTGCGACGTTTGGGAACAGGGGAGCACAACTACCTTAGACATTTTCATCCTCAAAAACGCACGGATACCAGCTGCCCACAGAGAAGCCGCAAATGGGCCGGGGCTGCTTCCCCGCAGAGGAGCAGGCGAGACAGCGGTGGCGGCGCGGCCGGGCAAGGCCAGTGGCAGTACAGCCGCCAGGGCAGACGCGGGGCCTCGCAGTATCGCCAGCTGACCCTTGCCGGCCGCGCCGCCGCGGGAGCCCTACGCGGGCGAATGGTTTGCATTACGGAAGAAATGACCCGATAATCGCCGGGCTGCGGCGTGCAGATGTGATAAGTGACTCCGCACCCGCGGCGCTCTCGCTGCCGTTGCCCCAAGCCCTGGCTCTCGGCATCCCCCTCCCGGCGTGTTATGCACTGACCGCTGGTGCGGGGCTTCGCGTAAAATGTTCCGTAACTAGAATTCGAGGAGATTAAATTTCCAAAGGGAAGATGAAACAGTGGAGAAAGGTTGGGGGGGAAGGGAGAAGGACAGAAGTCAAAGGGGGTTAAACGTTCCGTACTCTCCAGCGTGGCCGCTGCTGCAGCACCAGTCCGCTCCGCTCGCAGTCGGCCCGGTACCCTTCGTCCTGCTCGACTGCGAGCTAGGCTCACCGGGTGGCCTGTTACCGTCCCGCCGCATCGAAAGCTCAGACCGGCTTCGACACTTCGTACCGTACCCCTGGGGGAACGAGTGGGAAGCAGGAAGACTACGGACGAGTTAAAACGGTAGCTGCAGACACGCCGTCTTCACCTCTATAACTTCTCCCCATCTATTTACGTGCTAAGTCTGGGTGAATAACAGGCTCTAATTTCGGTATAAACGCGCTTAACCAGGTAAGACTTAAGCAAGCGCATTACATTTAAGCACTTAGAAGCTGATAGTACCAAGTTCTCTCGCAATATGAAACCTCAAAGACCTGAAGGCCGTTTGTTTCTGCTTTAAGGCTGGCCAGCAGACCTCTTTGGATCCAGTTACTGGTTATTTAGTGCTCCGAAGCTGCCCACATGATGTCCCTCTTCATACAGGCATGTAAGTATGAAGTCTTGCCTTTCGGCATCATCAGCTTGTGTGCTGTCCCAATGACTTGATAAAATCATTTATGCTGGGGTCGTAAGAGTTAGATAGCTGGGAACTTATCTTATGTGGTTTACCGTGACTTTAAACGAGTCGGGGACGTTTTAAATCCAAGGAATGTCGTTCATGGATTTTCTGACAGTTAAAATATTGCGGCATTTCCCATTAACATTATCTCTCAGAAACGTCAAGAAGAGTGCTTCACAGAAGTTATTTAACTGTCATTTTGTAGAAGTTCTGCTCGTTTTGGAGAGTCCATCAGGTCTTGAAAGAGAACCAGCACTCCAGAAAGTGTGCTAAAAAAAAAAAAAAAAAAAAAAAAAAAAAAAAAA
>VWZI01023571.1:331438-360598 GCA_013396835.1 Psilopogon haemacephalus
CGAGGAATACAACTTTAGATTGGAAAGTTAATACGGAGCTTCCACTTTAAAACCGTTGAGACTTTAGAACAAGACGTTCCGTCCGTCCCCCCCGCCAGTTATCAGCAAGAGCTGCCCCAAGTTTCACAGCGGAGCTTTTGTCTCCGCCGTCCCTCCGTCTCCCTTTGTCCCGAGCGACACCCCTCGTGAGGAGCAGATTAATCCGAACTTACGGAAGTTTGCTGGTGAAAAGATGCTAGTTTTAGCTGAAACCAGCCTTTCTCACCTTTCTGTCCACATCCCTGGCCGAGGTGGTGAGCATTTTTGCTCACCGCGTTTTACACCATTCACCTGTCTCCTTCCTCTTCTGCTTCAAGTGGCCTGTTTTTTTCTTTAAAGAAGCATGTGGTTTAAGCACGTGTGAAAAATAACTATAAAATCGGTGCATAACTGCACCGTCTGCCATAAACTTTTGATGCATCAAAAGTGTGTTTTAAGTGTACTTTAAAATGGCATTCTCATTGAGGGCTTTAAGATCAAAACTACAAAGTAACAGGGAAGCTACCAACTTCAGTTTTGGGACCTCAGAAAAGCACGGGTTCTGCTTTTCTTATTGAGGCCTAATCAGTTCCCTTAGCGTATTGAAATTCCATTAGATCATTAGGAAAGACTTAGTGGGATAAACACGAAGGATGAGTCTAGGTAAATACTTTCTTAGCGTTGATGACCCCGATTACCCTTCAAACTTCCCGGAGGAAGCAGAGTTTGGTCCCACAGAACAATCTTTTTGTACCAGCCCCGGGCCCTGTGCAAGGACACCATCCCCCAGCCTGCACTGCCTGCCTGTCTTTCTCTCCCTGTTTCATCCCCTTGTGGTGTGGTTGTTTTGCAGAACATGCCCCCAATGAGCCCTGAGAAGCCTGCTTTGTGTGCTGGTTGTGGAGGGAAGATCTCAGACAGATATTACCTGCTGGCTGTTGACAAACAATGGCACCTCAGGTGTCTTAAATGCTGTGAATGTAAACTGGCTTTGGAGTCAGAACTCACCTGCTTTGCCAAGGACGGCAGTATTTACTGCAAGGAGGATTACTACAGGTACAGCTATCAGTCCCCATGGGTTCGAAAGCACATCATTTAACAAGGCATCATGAACCAAAATACTCTTGTCTCTACACGGGTTTTCAAAGATAGCTTTTAGCAGTCAGCGATTCCTCAATCCCGTGAATGTGTCCCCTCCGAAAATTCTCTCACGTTTAAGAACTGAACGGATGATCAGGGGACACGCCGACTGAGCATATGTGGCAGTACACAACCAGCAAACGGGAAGACCGCGGGTCTTTCGCTGCTCTGTGGTTTCCCTCTGCAAAGAGCACTGTAAGACTCAATAGAAGATTCCTTCCGTCCGTAGTTTGTCGTTTTTTCCGCGGGCCGGGACCTGGCCCCGAGACTGGGGCTGCTAACAGCAGTGGGGCCCGCGCCGCGTAGGGGCCCACCGCTCCGTGGCCTGCCCCGCCACGGAGCGCACGGGCAGTGGGAGGGCATTTGCAAAGGTTCTAAGTGCACAGGTCAGCCTGGCAGAAAGTGTAGGGCGCTCACTTTGGGATCTCAGGCTCGGTTCCCCGGTGGCGTTCCCGACAGCTGGAGCATCGACGCCTGGCGGGCTACGGGCCACAGACGGCAGCAAGGAGCGTCCGGGGGCCGGGAAAGGCGCTAGCTACCCTGAGGGGATAGCTCCCTGCCGACCTCCCGTGGCCGTGAGGGAAGACGGGCACCACTGGGGAAAGGCCTGCCTTTCCCTTTCTAGTTGATGCCCACTCTTTTGTTTCTTTCAGAAGGTTCTCCGTGCAGAGATGTGCCCGCTGCCACCTTGGAATCTCAGCCTCTGAAATGGTAATGAGAGCCAGGGAGTCGGTTTATCACCTGAGCTGCTTCACCTGCACCACCTGCAACAAGACTCTGACCACAGGAGATCACTTTGGCATGAAGGACAACCTGGTTTACTGCAGGGCCCACTTCGAGTCCCTTTTGCAAGGAGAATATACTCCTCAGCTAAGCTACACTGAGCTGGCTGCCAAAAGCGGAGGGCTGGCTTTGCCTTACTTCAACGGCACTGGCACAGTCCAGAAGGGGAGGCCCAGGAAACGAAAAAGCCCTGCCTTGGGAGTGGACATCGTCAACTACAACTCAGGTGGGAAACACACACCAAACAAACCCCAACTCCTCCAAAAAGTGTGTTCTTGGGCTTCCTTTCAGCTAGACAGTGCGTGAGTAACTCAGCCAGGACAAATCTTGCTTAACCATTGGAAAATCAAACAAACAGCCCTCTGAGGGTTGGAGAGTTTGCAGGAAAGCTAACAGCAGCCCTCCTCAAAGGCTGTCTTCGTCTATTAACGTCAAACACCCAAACTTAGCCACTTCCCAGGGTAAAGGAAAAAAAAAAAAAAGAAATAAAAGAAAAAGGAAAAAAAATCCCAGACCCACAGTGTTCTTTCTCTATGGGAACCCCAGAGATGCTGATATCATTAGTTGTTGTTTATTAGCACAAAAAAACATTAAATCTGTTAGACCTCAAACTAGGAATAACAGAACAGGTTGGGGGAAAATATAATAGAAGTTATAATACATAGATTCTACAATGCTAATGCGGTACGCACAGAACTTGATAGAGAGATTAAATTAATAATAGTTAATTCTTCAGGATAAATAACCTTGTTTTACTGGCACATAAACTACCGAACTGTACAGGAGGCCAGCGAGTAAACGTTATTGCCTGTCACCAAGCCCTCACAAACGTAATTAAGGGGAAGAGTTTCTGCAAGTGTTGCTTCTAATTAATTTTTTTCCCTAACTCCAGTCACTTCAGTAGCCAAATTGTGCTTAAACACAGCGTTGAGGGACAGAGGTAAAGGAGTTTCAGATACGATCAAGCACATTAAATAGTGTTTCATTAGATGGAAGACCAAAGCAGTAAAGGAATATTTGAGTTAACCAGTTACCGACTCAAAAAATTCTTTAGCGAAACTTATGTTCCCTGTGGATGGTGATGAGGAAAGAGTGCCGGCAGCAAGAGTAGTGCAAGGTGTTTCGCTGTGGAAAAGGGTGGCCGCTCCGGTCGGGGCAGGGAACTGAGGCTCCGGCTCCAGGGCTCCTGCCTGGGGAGGGAGGCAACCTTGGCCTTGCGGGAGGCGGGAGAGGGGTCGCAGCCTGCACCTCTAACAAACGCAGGTGGGTAACAGCGCATGGCTTTCAACCCGATGCACTCCCCTCCACCCAAATTCAACCTTCCGCTTCTGAGATCCATAAGCAACCCTCCGCACACTCCCCACCCCCCCCGCAAAACCCCTTTTCCCTCTCCCCGCACCTCCTTCGGGGATGCTTGTGAAACAGGCTTTAGCTAGGAGCTGGGTAGCTGTGCGAGACTATTTCATCTCCTCTGATGCGTAGACCTTGGAGCCAGGGTAATCACTGCGCTAATTGTTCCTTGTTAATTGAAGATGACATTGGAATCCCTGACTACGGAGCGGCTTCCAATCAACCCTGAAAGCTGCTAAAGAAAAGGGAACCTGTAGCGCAGCCAGGATTCATTCAGTCCCAGCTTCCAGCAGTGGATTCCCGTATTCCCGCCCCTCGATCCGTGCTGTCCCTGATCAGTTCACCGTCACCCCAGTCCCCCATATCACTTAATAGAAAAAATTACAGGGACAATTTATTGTTAGAATTAGGAACAGAAATTAGGGAAGGACGAAAAGTCGTAGATATGATAAAACATCCCTTAAACTTCATGTCAGGACTTAGGAGAGATATTATTTGTGAAAGTTGTCATAGCTTTTGGGTGCTAGTCTTAAAAATGTCTTTCTTTACCGAAACGGTAAAATATATCACTGGGGCCAAACGAGATTCAAAGCTCTTTGAAAATACAGCTCACTGCATTGAGGTATCGCAGAGTCCTCCGGGTAAAGGAGAGAAAAAATCCCGAACAACAAACGCTCGACTCTGATGTTTCAAACTCAGGCTAGATGTTGCAGTAATTTAATTTGTCTGTCTGTCTGTCTATCTATCTATCTATCTACTGTTATGTAGCCTTGTCCAGGGTTGACACGTGGGCTGGAGAAAATGCAGTTTGCAGCCAAACTGTGCATCTGGTGCAAACGACTCCAACCCATTGACCCACTGGGCTCAAGATCCAGGGGGAGTAAAACAAAATTCGGAAATTCGGACACTTAAGGAACGAGTTGCCGTAGACGAAATCACTTCTTAAAAGAAAAAAACCTTCAAACTTCTAAATGATTGGTAGCCACTTTCCTACGTGCGTGTTCTCGTTCCCTGCCCCGTCTTTCAGTAATGGCTCCCGCACATAGTCCTTTACAAAATGCAGTCTACAGCAGATTCAGTGTTGGGCACCTGGCTGCCGTTTCCCGCGGGAGCGGCGGGACACAGGTTGCCTCTGGAGCTCGACTCTGTAACCTGCTTCTTAGCCCTCGCCGGGTCCTTCTCCCTGGCACTGGCTGCGGTCCATGTTGCCCTTCCTACAGTGGGGCCGGCACCGCGGCTTGGACCGCGGGGCTGGTTGCGCGATTCTCTCGCCCCTGTTCAGGCTCCTCGGGGTCTTCCCGGCTTGCACAGGAGACCCGAGGGGAGGGGCGCAATCCCGACCATGTGCGTCGCCCATCTGCGCTGAAGTACACCAGAGGCGGAGGACAGCACAAGTTTACTCGTGTCACGCAGTGTTTGCTGAGAACCGAGAATTTAACTTTCCCAGTAAACCAAAGCTATACCCCGCCGAAAAAGTCATACCCTAGGGTGTCCGCACTGACATGGCAAGCCATCAGGGAAAACAAATCTGACCTTTAAAAACAAAACAATGCACTAACTCCGATTAAACGAAAAACCTCACCAGTCGAGTTTAACCCAGGCGTGTTCACAAGCGACCCAGCAGTACCCGGCTCAGATTGTGCGCACAGTGTGCTGTAGAGGAGCTGAGTACAGAGCCAGAATGGAAAATCAGTTTCTGTTAGTCAGATCTGAAAAAGCTTTTTTATTCTGTATTTTGTTTAGTAGTTTAATTTCTGCTTCTCAGCTTCTCAGTTGTAAAGTGGAAACACAACAATAAATAACTCAAAATGTTATGAGCTAAAAGCCATTCATATTTGTGAGCTGTCTGGAATTAATATGAAAAATGGAAGAAACTATTCAGAAGTACTTAAAACACTCAAGGCTTTCTCTATATTACCTCTTATATCATAGAATTAATATGTATTTTGAGTGAAACTATGTTGACTTACAACCCACAGGATATAGAAATGAGATGGTGAAGAAGATTTCCCTAGGAAAATATTTTACACAGCTGTTGCTCAAAGAGCTGTTTACATTATTTCATTATATATGTATGTGGATGTGTGAAAAATAGTTGAAGAATTTTTGGCAATAAACCCCAAACTGTTCTGGCTTTTTCCAAAGCAAAATTAAACAACCCCTCAAAACTGCTGCAAAGAAATGAGAAAGACCGTCTTGCCTTTTTTTTTTTTTTTTTTAATTTTTTTTTTTTAATTTAAAAAAAAATACAACTTCCCCCTAGATCTCCAGGCAGTAGCACAGAACTCTGCTCTATGATGTGGCCAAACCACATAATGTCCTTTCACTCACATATAATAGAGAGTGAGCTAATCACTGTATAAACTATGATTGTTTGAGGATGCTTGAAGCTCTCTTCCCATTTACTCTTGAAAATAAAAGCCAAAATAAAGTAGATTACAGACAAAAAAGTGGATCACAGAAATAAAGACAATAAGCAGGACAGAGGAGCCCAAGGAATTTAATATTTGCTTCTGTAAACCCAAGTGACCCAAGGAAAACAACAAAAACATCTTGAAACTCTCTGAAATAAAACCTGGGAACTGAATTCTGGTGCTCTGACTTATGTCAGCTTGTAAGGTATGGCCCACATAGTGTGACTGAAGACAGCATGATTGCTTGTGAAAACAAGTAGTAAATACAATCTAAATCTGGTCTGAAATTGTTTTTAAGGCAACTTTCAACTCCTGGTATTTTCAGAAGTGTCAGTTTACTTTGTTTGAAAGTGCAGATATACTTCTCACCAAGACTAGAATCAGGTCTAGCTATAATTAAATATTCACCTGATTTTCTGTCAGAGCGTCATCTTACCAGCATCTGTTCATGTTGACTTGTCTTATAATTCAAAGGAGAGAAAACGCCTTCAGGAAGATTTCTCCTGGTTTCAAGTTGCCTTGCCTTTGCTTTTAGTACTGTTGACATCAGTCTGTTTTCATTGTGTGCTTTCCCTTTCTTTTCTCTTTCCTCTCTCGATTTTTTTTTTTTTGACTGGGTATTATCTAGATAGGGTAAATAATCCTGTAACTATTGGAAAGCAGTTCAAAAATTCAATGAGCAATTAATTAAATTTGGTCTGGTTTATAGACATTCTGGAACATTTAAAATTAGCTGTTATTTAATTAATATTCCTTGCCATGCTGACACCATTAATTTTCTCCATGTGTGATCGAGCTATCTTTTTAAAATGAGATCCTGTGGTTTGGTAACCCACTTGCCGCTTTTTTTTTTTTTTTTTTTTTTTAAATCCACAAAGAAATATAGATGTCTTTCTTAAGTATTTTTGCTAATACTGTTATTTCCTCAATAATGACACTATGGGCAAGGATGCTACGGTCCCCAAACAGTTGCATTTCTTGCATACAGTTCACACCTGTGAGAATGTAATCTGAGATGAAGTAATCTGTCACAAACACTTTAAAAATCCTGAATCCAGAAAAAAAATTAAAGTTCACAGCCATTAGTTGTTGCCCTAAATCATCACAAAGTGAGACACTAACTGATTGGGATTGAGATCAAGGAACTGAACCAAGCCTTGACTAAACCAAACTCTTTCTAGAGATGTTTTAAAGACAAAGGCCTCTCAGCGGTTCATATAAACTCTCAGGCAAAGTCCAAAAGCATTGATTTTATCAGGAAAAACTTCCAGTTTTATGTTTTCTTGATGAACTGTCTCAACTAACTTTCCTGCTGTACATCTCTTTGTACATGTGCTTGTGATTTGGGGGAAAAGCTCACAAACATTCAAAATGTTGCTTGACCTTTGTTCTTCTCTCAAGCTAAGAGTGTTTCAAAGAATAAGATTTCAAAATCTGAATGAGATGTCAAACGACTCTTTAAATGCCCAAAGCAAAACATGGAAAAAAGCTTGTTTGAAAACAAATGCCAAAGGAGAGAACTTTCTAAGTCTGCTCTTAGTAGGTACAGGCCCAGGGGACACAGAATAGGAAAAGATCATCTTACGGATCTTTCCTGACTCATTCAGTTACCACATCCATACTTATCCTTGTACTGTCTTGTTCATTCTTTTCTTCCTTCCTACCTGCCTGTCTTCCTGTCTTTCCTAACAGTACATGATCCAAGATTTTTGCCTTGATTCATTTATCCCCCATGATGTATGGCCACTAATTCTTTGTTTGAATTTTTAATTGAACAGGTTGTAATGAGAATGAGGCAGATCACTTGGACAGAGACCAGCAGCCTTATCCCCCATCCCAGAAGACAAAGCGTATGCGAACCTCCTTCAAACACCACCAGCTTCGTACTATGAAGTCCTACTTTGCTATCAACCACAACCCAGATGCCAAGGACCTCAAGCAGCTTGCCCAGAAAACAGGCCTGACCAAGAGAGTTCTGCAGGTAAGAAGCCAAATTACAGGCTTGAGAGAATTTCCCCCTACCCCTGCCAGTAAACAGGATTTCCCTTTTGTGTAATGATAGCGATATATGTAGAAGTACTTTTGCTGGGATTGTCCCTAGTGGTTGTGCAAAGGGAGATGAAAATACATGACAGGACGACTGAATGTGTGCCTTATCATGCTAAGGCAGCCAAATACTAAAATGTGATTTGCAATTAGTTGCATCCTCAACAAGAGGATAATATCTCCAGAGTCTGCCAATCCAGGAGATATTCTGGGATGTGTACTCTCTCTGTGGTTATGGTATTAAGAGTAGAGGTAGCAAATCTACTAGTTCTACACACTCTGAGTGAAGCCTTTGGGCTCCCCTGAAATAGTTGATGTGGCCCCTGAGTAAGCAGTTTCCCCAATATGTAGGAAGCAAAAACTGACCAATACAACCAGCCAGCTTCCTCTTTTAATACTTGTTGTTATCATTAAGGGCCTATACTGTAAACAGTCACTTCCCTGCGAAGCAGATCTTAGCAATTTATATTTAAAAAGTCCCTACATAGTGTGTGCTAGCTCAGTGAAAGTGAAGTTAAAGTGAGGTGTGTGTTATATGCAGGGTGCCAAAAAGGGCAGTGATCAAGGCAGAAGGAAAATCTATGTGCAGCAATTCCTTGTCTGTGTTACATGCCACCTAAAGAATTTTCAGTGAACCTTACAGAACAGAAAGACTAGGTGACCCATATCAACCACCTCTTTGACTGGGATAGTGTAATTACCCCTCTTTTAAAATGATCAAGGCAAATTTTCAGCCTTGGCAAAAAATCTGCTCATTCACACTTTACCTCAATCTTTATCTTGACCTCAGCCCTACTTAACCCAAGAATACACTACATGGCCATCAATAATGTTGCTTTCATGTGAGTGAGTGAGCAGATTTTTTAAAGGCTGCTCTATGAGGTCTGAATATTGGGCTGTAATGTTCCAGTGAGCTCCCGTAGCACTGGACCTTGTTCACAGGGTCCCATCTGTGAAAGAGTATCAGCAGTAGCAAATGAAGCTATAGAGTGATCCAGGAGATTTACCACACAAAACCAGACATCAAAAAATGACTTAAAAGCAAGATCAAAGACAAAGATAAGCAAAACACAACAAACATCGGTAAAGAAATCAATTGGGATTGGTTTGCAGGTTTGGTTTCAAAACGCAAGAGCCAAATTCAGAAGGAACCTTTTGCGGCAGGAGAATGGGGGTGTCGATAAAGCTGATGGCACCTCACTTCCGGCACCGCCCTCAGCAGACAGCGGCGCACTCACTCCACCCGGCACTGCGACCACTTTAACAGACCTGACCAATCCCACTATCACTGTAGTGACATCAGTGACCTCTAACTTGGACAGCCACGAATCCGGGAGCCCCTCACAAACTACCTTAACGAACCTTTTCTAACATTTCAGTTTTTATTTTTTTTTTTTTAAATTTCTTACTCTTCTTCTTTATTATTAATTATTATTTTTATTATTTTCGATTTTTTTTTAAAAGAAAAAAACAACCAACAACAAACCCACAAAATTATTTGGGAAAATAAACAGCTTGATGTGTAGCATCTGCAGCCACTTGGCAAATGAGTTTGAAATAATATGTTGCTATAATAAATGAACATTTACTCAATTTTTTAGCATTAATCAAATAACTGAAGATAAGGTTATGATTCATTCTAATAAGTGCCTCTTAAAATTGTATATTACTTATTTCCACAACCTTGAAAAAAATTGCTACTACCACCAAAAAAAAAAAAGCTCTCATTGATAACTACATAAAAATCAGTTTAATTACAGCAAGTAGAATACTGCTTCGGGATTGTATCTCCACCTGGGCTACATTCAAATGGCCCAAATTTGAGTTTATTTTAGAAAAACGTTTTATGATTTATTTTTTAAATGTTGAAAAATTAGTAAAAAACCAATTTTACTAATCATCGCAACAGTCAGACTGGAAGTGCCAGCGATTTTTCCTAAGGCACTGGTCACAAGCCTGATCCTCCCTGAGAACTGTGGAGTTTCACTGGAATAGCTAAACAGTGAAACTTATGCCAGTTCTTCACCTAGCTGGGACTTTCTTGGCCATCACTGAAAGCTGTACGTGGATGGAGGGCTTGGAGAGAGACACCCAGTGAAGAGAGTGCATGTGGGTGAGGATGGCAGGATCAAGCTATTGGTCTCCAAGCTATTTCTGTCCTGTGTATTATTAAGATACAGAAAATGCCTGCCAGAATGAGCTCAATTCTATAAAGATATTGTTAAAATAATGATAACTTAAGTGAGGAGTCCTACTGATTTGAGACATCTCATAGGGAGGTTTTTTTAAACAGAGGATTGCCTAGCTACCTTAGTGGGCACAAAAATAAGCTCCAAAAAACTGTACATACGTGTACTGTGAAAATAAGTTTTTGATAAATGTACATTTTTTTCAATGAAAATGGAAATAAGCAAAATATAATTTATTAAGATGTTTAAGGAAAATTATTTCAGTACAATTTATTCATTACTATTTTGAATTTACTCTAGACATTTCCTGTGATTGTATCAGACACTTTGTTTAACACATGGACTTAAAAATCTTTAGTTCATTGGGCTCTCTAACACATATTTTTAACTTTCTGAACTTTGTGTAAAAGAAAAAAAAAAATAGCAAAAATTGTTACAAAACTGGGAATTGGCAGTGAATAATTTAAAAGCAGATAAACTCAGAAGCCTTGTGGATGCTGATCAATACGTTTCTTAGTTTACAATAGTGATCTTTCTTTTTAAATTTTATTTAAGCTAAAAGTCTGAATGGTCTGGGCAGTGGTGAATGTTCATTTGTATCCTTTTATTGTAGTGAACACCAATTAGATTGTGGAGAGTCTCAGAAACAAGAACAAACACAAAACAGTCAAGATCTATGTCTTGCTTCTAGTGGATTGTTAAGAATAACTTTGCACATACCCCACTTTTTAGACACCATCAAATCTCTTTTTTGGTGGTCAAAGTGGCTATTTAATATATTTTAAAGGTGTCCTTTTTGGCTGTATAAATGTGTGGTTACATATTGACAGTTCACTGCCCACATTAAAGTGCATTATTGTAATTTTTGCTCAGGGTTTTTAGAAAATTAGCACAGAAAAGTAGCTTATTTTTAAAAAAAAGATGATGGAAGAGATGTTAACACTGTAATAGAAGAAAGGTGTGTTTGCCATTATATATTTAGCAAGTATGGTTATCATCTTCTACGGATATTAAGTCTTGACTTTTCCTATTTCTATTACCTTATGGGCATTTACCACTAACCAGACCAAACGACCTTGGTAAGGCTGAGATCTTTATTAATACACTTTTACAGGTAAAAATATTGATACTTATAAATTTTGTTCTTTGACAGAACAATATATGGTACTAGAGATCTACTTTATTAAGTAGACTAATTAAAACTCAGTTCTACTATGTGCCTTATGATATACCTTGGGAGTAAGTTTGTGAAAAATCAGGATATATGTGTTGTTTGTTAAATTAACTGTTTTAAGCCCTTTTGACACCTCACTAGTTTTGTACTGTTTTACCTCTTATTTCTGAAAATCTTTTTATGGTGTATCCTGTTAGAGGGGACAAACATGTCATAGAAAGCAGTTGTGCACTCTTTCAGATATAGTTGATAAATCCAATAATCTTATATATTGAGCTTCGTGTTTATAGTACAGTAAGTGGTCTAGCAAAATTGTCCATGTTTCTTTGTTTATTGATAAATGCATTGTATAGAAACTATTTCCCCTAAATATTTATGGACCAAACAATTGTGATATATCCTATTAAATTTGTGTGAATAAACCATTTTGAATCTAAGGAGTTTTATTTCCCATCCTTTTTTTTTTTTGTTTGCTTGTTTGGGTTTTTTTTGTTTGAGTTTTTGTTTGTATTTTTCTTTCGTTCCTTTGTTTGTCTGTTTTCTGGTTTGAGTGGGTTTTTGTTTTGAGGTATTATTTGTTTGTTTGTTTTAATTTAAAGTCTACATGTACTAGTGCGACTCTTTGCTTTTTATGGTACCTGTGAACAATTGATACTAAACACAGAAACACGGCCTTTAAAATATTCTAAAATCTGGTTCCTTCTTGGGTTTTCAATTTCTTCATATTCAATGTATATGCTACTGCTAGTGCAATTTAGACTTTACCCTTTTAGCCTCCTTTTCTTGAACAAGCAAAGTAATGCCCCACTGATTTGTTACTGAAACACTGTCTTAGACTTCTAAAAGAGCCAGAAAACTAGCAGCTGAAGTAATTGCATGACAGATATAATCTAAATAATATGATTGAATGAATCACAATTTAATGCTAGGTATATTGAACACAAAATAGAATTGCAGACCCCAAAAACCCAGGTTGCTCTGTAGTTTAATAAATTGTCACTATGATTTCTTTCAGGGAGAACAAATCATGGGGCATTACAGCCAAACATCCCGACGTTTGAAAATTCCCTAAAGTATTAAAAGAAGGGGAAAAGTTTGATCGGAAATCCACTGCAGTGAAGACAAAGACAATATTAGGTTATGATAATCATACATTTAAAAATCTATTGAGCCAAAAAAAAGAAAAAAAAAGAAAAAAAAGAAAAAAGACTTGATGTCATTTCCTGAATGTTAACAAAACATGTTATATTTTATGGTGTCTGATTAACAGAACTGAAGGTTTCAACAAATTGTATGGTATTACAAAAAGCCAAATTTAGAGAAACTATGTATAAAACCAGAGCAACCTGGCAGCAGTCTACCCAAACCATATTTGAAGAAAACTTTTCTTTAAACAAAAATCACATTTGTCAAGCACAAGACTTGTAAAATAAAATCTGAGTGCATCCATTCTGCTTGCTTGCTAATGTGTACTAGTCATATCTGTTAAATGGATTTTTGTAAATTCAAAGAGAACTTTTCACTCATTCGAGATCATAGGAGTCAAAACTCAGTAACTTTAGTCCTATTGTTTCTGAATTTTTTTTTTCCTCAAATAAGACAAATCTGCATGCACTTTTCCATCTGTCACTTATAGTGTACATTTCTGTATGATGAATTTCTCTTTGATGTTTCTTGTATAATAGCTTTCATTAATAAACATTTTATTTGATGCAAACATAGTTAACTTTATGTAAACATATAGCTAATTGTTCCAACTAATTTAAACCTTTATTTTGAAAAGAAGCAGTACAGTGCAGTTCCAATGTTATATATATTAAAAATCTAAAAAGGAATGAGGTAGCAATATTATTGCACAGTGTAAAATTCTTTTCTTTGGTGTTAACTTTTAAATTTTTTAAAATTCTTGTACAAAACTGACATTAAAAAAAATAATCCCAGCAGCATCAACAATAAAACAGTCCCCAAATTCTTCATTGATATAAGAAAACATAAGCAGTGCAGTATGTAAAATCCTCAATGACTTTCAGAGTATAAGGATATAATTTGTGGATCCCTGAGCTGTTTACATGGTCACTATGCAATGAGCAAGTATGTTACAAAAAGTTGGTCCTAAGATCCCCAGTCCAAGTCACAGAGATTTTTACAAGCCAATGAGCAAGTGTAATGATAACCAATTCTTAGTAATGAGGTTTTTGTAACTGTTAAGCAACTATTTGCAGAAAGATTTTTTAAAACTATATTCCTATTTAGCTGTATAGCCAAAGCATATGTTAAACAAATTAACATATAAAAGACTTGCCAGAAAAATCTTTCATTAAGATGACATTTTTATTATATACTAATGAACCCTATGTAAACAATGTAACTTTTATGAATTATGGACATTAAATATTTCACTTATGTGTATCCTCAGCATTTTGCATGTTTTCTTAAACTTTTCTAGTCTGAATTCTAGAGAGAAAGGCATACAGTTATTGACAGCATAACACAAAGTTCCATACAGATTCATGCAACAACCTCTGGAAACTGGGAACCAAGAGTTTTCTAATGGCAATAAAAAGGTATCATTTATTGGTGGCAATTATGGGGACCATTGTTTAAACAACAGTTTTATAGTTTGTTGTAAAGTTCTATTCAAAAAGGTTAGCATGCTGGACTTAATTCAAATCGGCTTGATCAGAAATTTACGTATACTGTGAAATTCTTAAATTGAGCCTTATGCATATTTATTACTGCAGACAGTAAGTAAATGTAGGAAAAGACTTATTCATTGTCACAGCCACAATGTTGTTTCCTCCTATTACCCATAGGAAAATAATACAAACGCTTATTATTCAAATTGGTAAAGAACTTGATGGTGCGTAGAGCCAAGAAAAACCGTATGCAGTGTACCTTAATTGTTCTTTCATAGATCACTGCATCCTTTAATAAGTCAGATACCTTTGCCCACCAGT
Organism: Psilopogon haemacephalus; assembly: GCA_013396835.1. Classification (NCBI taxonomy): domain Eukaryota; kingdom Metazoa; phylum Chordata; class Aves; order Piciformes; family Megalaimidae; genus Psilopogon; species Psilopogon haemacephalus. The sequence continues at coordinate 345,510 of VWZI01023571.1, forward strand.
TTAATACTTACAGACATGTTGCTAGTTTAAACTACTGAGTACTGCTTTTTCACTCAATCAAATTACAAAAACTAGTTTATTAAATACTCCTGGTGAAATATTAGCTCCACTGAAGTTAATGGCAACATCATCAGTGATTTCTCCATAACTGACTAGAAACATTAAATCTGACTTTTACAAACAGCACTACTCATTTGGAAACAGTCCTGTGCAAAGTACTCTGATTGACCTCACTTAGTTGCATTAGCCACTGAAAGTTTTTTGGAAGCTAAAGAAACGTCTTTTGCATTAACACAGTAACCACATTGAAAGGCAGCATCACATGAGACATACAAAAAGGAAGAAATAGTTTCAGACAAGATTTGAGAGAATACAAGACAAATTTAGATTTTCAGGACTGTTACAAGAGAAAAAATCTCCTGGGGGTCTTTCCAGCGGATACATATCCATGTCTAGATACAGCATTTTTTGATGCTCCTGGTTTTGAAAAAGAAATCAAATTGTGACTTCCTAGAACAAACAGAACTACTCACCAGAGAAATGGCTTGCATGACCAGGTCAAATGACAGAAGGCTCACACTGCAGCCCACTGAAACTGGTGAGTATCCTCTCTCTGATTCTGTGGACTTTGAGCCAGGATCTGAATGAGCATAAAGATTAAATTACTCTCTTGTCTCTAAAGAAAGAATAACCTTCAGAATGAGACAAAACATATAGGACAGCCAAAGCTGTTCTGTGCTTTGGACTTCATTTGTCAGAGCTGCTAATTCAAGCACCTGGCACTTGCATTAAATTGACTTAAAAATATTTCTTCCTGCTTCACCCAAATACAGGACACAAAGTATACTCCTGGAAATTCCAGAAGCTACTATAGTGTCGGAGACTTTATTCAGTTATTCTGCAATGTTGAACAATTTTTCTGCACTTCTCACTTGACACAGACTTATCTTGACACATACCTATACACATATCCTTGTCTTGCCTTCAGATAACCAGTACTTTCATATTTATTTAAGTCATTCAAACCTACAGGAAGCAACTCTCAATGCTCACACGTTCTAGCAAAGGCAATGGTCATAATTTTTGTTTTGGTACTCTTCTAAGGTAAAAACATTTTCTCAGGAATATTTTTTTGTTAAGATTTTGTAGTTTTATCTGTTTTTTTCTTTTCGTAGCTCTGGACCAAAAAAATGTAGTGCTTGAAACATTTAAGTGTAGTTTGCTGACTTTTCAAAACAAATCTGCAATCAAGGAGTTTGTGGCTTGCATGTTTCTGTAAGAATATTCCCCTCTACAAACTGTTTTTATCATATCAAATGATATAAAATGTACTAAATTGTAATTTTAACTCATATGATTTAACTCATATGATTAATATTAGAAATAATAGCTTTTTAGCTGCACTCATTTGGGCTCCAGTGGCTTCTGGTTTTGGAAATGGGATTGGACGCTAGCATCCATTGAAATTTCTGGTATTTGTTACTGCAAGAAACAGGGATCTCAATTGAAGGTCTCATGGAGCTTGAGAAAAACTGTTATTTTACAGCTCACACTCTTTTCAAACTGGGCTTTAACAAAGGATTAAAATATTTTAAACAATTATTTTACAGTTAGATGTGCTTCTCTTTTGCACTTCAGTTACACAATTCAATACAGATTGCTGAGATTGAATGGTTGCACAGTGTTTTGAATCTGTGAGACTGCTGCATATAGCAAATAAAAAGGGAAATACAGGCTACGAAATGCTTATTAGACTGTAAATATAGGCAGCTACTAGGAGAGGTGTGGTGGTTTTCTGTTCATCATCCTATGATTTCTTATTTTATTGTTTGGAGGAATTTGAACTTACCTGAGAATAAACAATCAAGGAGCTTGCTGTTGCCGTATACCTCTTGATCCCACAACAGAGATGCAATAGGGAACAGTCTGTAACAATAATTTTTCAGGAATAATTATTTAGCAAAATAACAAAATATTACCCAATATCTTAAAATCAGTAAAATAAAATGCAATGCCAGGAAAGCTAGGAACATTGATTACCATTATATCTTAAGACATATATACAGGTTCTTGATTTAATTCATAGAGAATCATTAATTTCACCAAACAAATATTTATATCCCATTACAGCAAGGGGCCATGCATGTGGCGTCTGTAGGGACAGTAAAGTAAGTTTAGAAAGTAATCAACTTGGCAGTTTAGAGGTGAACATTTTTCATCTGCAAGATACTTGCATAATTACTGCTCAGGTTGCAGCTGTAAGTGTTAGGCAATACTTCTCATTTTCTTTCCTAGCTGCCCAGCAGAGTATTTTTTTACTTTATAAGAAAAATAGGGCTATAAAAAAGAAAGTCAAATGGACACTGTAAAGTATATGAACGGGACTGCATTTTTTATATACCTTCTGGCACATTTAATGTAAAGTGCTGTTGCATTGAGGCACTGACCATCAGTCTTAGAGAAACCATTACTTTGTGTGTTTTCATTTGAAGATGCCTTGCTTCTTCTACACAAAATTACACAGAAAGGCTGCAACTACATCAGCTGAAGTAATTTTCTTACCTATTTTGTCAAAACTTTTCTTAATAATCAAACCCTCGGTTAGATATGGGTTTTTTTTGATGAATCTGATGAATAAATTAAGAAGTTAGAGATGCTGCTGCTCAGTATAAAATATTACAAATTGTTAATCTGTCCAGGAGTGCTTCTTACATTCAGCAATGCTAGGATTGTTCTGAGTGAATCAATTTCTTCTGTATTTAACCTGTAACAGAACACTAACATGCCATTAAATAGATAGTAGTTAATGCCTCAAAACACAAAGTTGAAGCCAATGATTCTATGAGTGGACCCAAATCCTGTTTTACCACTAAAACAGTAGAACAGATTAAAAATGGAGAACTCAGAAGTATGGTTGTGTATTCACAGTATTTAGGTTCAACATATTTCCAGAAGTGACAGTTGAATTATGGTGAAATATGGAGCTTTTGGTTTAAATTTCCTTGATTTCCTCATTTACATCTCTCTGAAACAGAAGAATAGTCTTTTAGGGTCTGTTTGATTTTTAAGCCTTCAGCAAAACTGAAAAAACTAAATATTGCATAACATCAGTAAAAGAAACAATAATGCAGAACTCAGATTCAGTTCAGAACGGTTCTAAAAATGCTCAGAGGTGGTTGGTTTTTTTTTTTTTTCTTTTTGGTGTGCATGTTTTTTTTTTTTAGAAAAGTAACAGGGGAAACCATATTTTTTTGGAAGCAGACTTTCCAATAACTACTTTCCAGAGGCCTCGCTCAGCCTCTGAAGAATTTTGCCATTAAATTAGACATGATTTCATTACAAAAACCTTATTGAAGCGGATGAATCTTTCAGTTTCTTTTACTGCTTTTTCTTTTTTTTTCCGAATCTTTGAACATTTGTTTCCTTTGTACCATTTTTGCCTGTGTAAAACCAGAACCTGCAGGGTTGCACAGCACAATCTGTGTTTCTTTATGACATCTTTCACCAGGTACAAATCCTAGAGCCGAATGTACCGTACTTCCTGCTCCTTACCTCAAGTAACTTACTCCTCTTGTTCATTCTCATATTGTCTACTTGAAACCACTCAGTAGGCCTGTCGGGCTGAGGGCATTGACGATCCCTTACCAGCCCCACCCAAGCCCTTACTGCCACGGCCTAGAGCACCATTTAGTCTCAGCCCAGAAGCTTGTGCCTCAGGTTTGCTCTGATCCGGCCTTCAGCAGAGTTGTTGTGTGGTCCAGCTTTGTCCCCAGAGTGCTGCTGTACTCGTGGACAGAGTGGGCTTTTGGTAAGAAAAGGAATACTTCATAATTTGGTCAATTTTTTTTTTTTTCCCCCCCTTTAGGGCTCCACTTTACAACTAGGGTTCTTTCCCCCTTCCTTCCTTCCCGCACAAAGTTTGGGATGCCTGTTAAAACTGCTTAGGAAATAAAACCTGAGACAGTATCTTGGCCCTTGAGATCCTGGTCACTCTTTGTGCCCCTCTCTCTGGTCCGGCACTGGGCCAGCCACATCCAGGCTGGGCCTTTACCCCGTGAGGCCTGTCAGTGTTGGCCGTGCCAAGGGCTGGTGGGTTCCGCAGGGCCTGCAGGCACCTTCCTTCCCTTAGGCATCTGCTCTCCTCTGCCAACTCGAAACTGCTTTTGAGGTTGGGAGGGTGTAGGCCTGAGAATCTTGCCTGGTTTAAGGGATGAGAGCTCTATCCCAGCAAATGTGGGGCCAGTGTGCTCTGACTTGAGAGCCATTAAGTGAAAAGAAAAATACTTACATTTATATGTGCTAAGCCTGACTTGTGATGGTGTGCTGCAGGAATTCCATAAGGTATCTTGCCTCGCACCATTCCATACAACATACTATAATGCTAATGAGCAGCAGAACCCTGATAAGGAAAACTAATTTAAGGTCCTCTTTCTATTTCCAACTTGTGCCCATATGCTGTGATCCTGGTTGTGGAAACATTTATGCATGTCGTTAACTTCCTTATCCTGTGCGATACCACTGAAATGTATTGAAATGGAATTATTTGCAGTACTGGACTTAACTGGAGGTATAAACTAATAAAATCAAAATTTAGTGTATAATTTATACCAACTTCCTTTTCAGAAGCTTTAAAGATTTTCAGGTGTGTTGGTAGATTACTAGTGAAATAGCTCTATAGCTGTTAAATTTTGCCTTGTTTATTGTCAATTGTTTATATTTGCTTAGGAATTAGCATTAAAATGAATGAAAATAGACAGATTAATGGTCAAGAGTACCAATGGTAAAAGGATGAAACTATAACTTGAGTATTTTGCAAATACATCACTGCCTTTCTGCACGTATGTTATTAATTTGCTGACTGGCATGGAATGAAAAGGCCTACTTTAGGTATTTCAGGTTACAGCAGATGTTATTTCTTCTGTGCTTCTAAATTACGATACTTCATATTCAGCACAGCTTTAAAGTATCTATATGTGAGAGAGAGATAGCAATAAAGCATGCCCAGATTTTGGGTTTTACTACCAACGTATGAACACAAAACACTGGGGGTTTCAGTCTGCCTGAACCATGAAAAGGATTAGCAAGGACCAGCCTGGGTAGCTTTTACAAAACCGTGGGGAAAAAAAAAAAAAAAGAAATTTTGAACTCAAGCCAGTATTTCTAGGTTGTTTTGTTTTAAAAAAATCCTAATTTTCCTGCTCACAAGTGGTTGCAGGCTCCTTTCCTTTAGGCAAAAACATGTAGGCTGCTCGAAGTCTGAAAGAGAAGGAGAAACCAACAATGCTTTTGCAACCATGCTAAAGCATTTTTAGAATCCTGTGTCACCTTCCACATTCAGTTCCACATGGTCACCTCAGTAGGATGATAGTTTGCCCAGAGCATAAATCCCCTTGTGTGGTGACTGTCAATTGACTCCAACTGTAAAATGCAGCGAGAGTAAACGCAGTGGTGGGAACACATGCTGGTATCCGCATCGCTGCTCTCATGCTCAGTGCTGATGCTGACATGTGTCAGAATGGAGGCTGCCACTTCTTCTCTAGCTAATAGGGGAGTATGTCCTAAGGTAGTTCTTCACCTGTAGTGCTAATGGCATTCCCGTTCAGAGAGGTTTCTTTTGCAGATCTTCTAGAAAGCAATTATTCTCCCTCCTGAGTAACACTCTTAACATAACTGACCAGTTATTTCATGTCAGAAGGCAGAATGCTCGTATGGGTGTACACAATACCATGTTCTGTTTGCACTGTGCCATATACAGATGAAATTAAGAATGTGGTCTGGATGCTCTCTGGACTTAGTCTGACCCTAATACAAGATAAGTTTTGATCCTTTATTATTTTACTGGAGAACAGTAACAGGAGAGTGAAAAGGTAAACATCTGTCTTCCCCAGAGGGAGGTGCTGTATGCTGTACGTTTGAAGTGAAATAATGGTATGTAATGAACTGAAGAGTTCATGGGCTCAGATTCTTGGAAGAGAGTGCTGTCCACTGTGCAAATTCCTTTGCAGTGAATGTCAGCTAACTGTGACCTTACACATATCAGTGTCTTTAATCAAGTCTTTAATCAAGTTGGGCGATGATTACATTTGAGCAACTTTAAAAGACAAGCAGACCTATAGACTTCAAACTGCAGTCTCTGTAATCCTCATTCATGTGCCTTAATTTTGCAATATGTCTTGTTTGAAAGGGAAATAGGATCATAGGTGAGTGTTTGCCATTACACACAGGGAGTAAATGATTGGAATTAATGTTATTTGCAGCAACCTTCAAGTTCTGCAGCATGTCAAAGGGAGTGCAACAGGCATTAACCATGTGTCAATATTGCCCTTAAGAGCAATGAGTGACGCAGTACTCCCTGCCATCCTGGGGAACTGTTCCATGCACATAGGCAATTCTGTGCTGCTGCAGTACATCATCCTGCTGCATTATCATTAATGTGGCTTTGCTGAAATTCAGTATACAGCACTGGGAAACAGGAATCCACAAATTCTTAAAATTGCCTAGTATGATGACAAATGTAAAATACATAATATTTTTATTAGACTATTACACTTGTGCACTGATACTGCACTGTTATTTTCTAATGGACTTATTTACATGACTGGAATACTCACTATGTAAACTCTGCAGTGAATAAAAGTGGTAGACTGGTACAGAGGTACAGCATATATACTCTAGCCATCTCTCTAATAGCATCTTCTTTCTTCAGAGATGTTCTGCTGTAGCTCTGAATCTTGAAATGCTTTTTCTTATTTTACCCTACCTACAATTGTATCACTTCAGTGAAGTTTGCCCAAACTTCACTTTGAAATTGTGAACAGGATCAAAGTCTGTGGTGTAATTGAACCCACCCCACTCACAAAAATTCAATCTCTTTACTGAAAGCTGCTTCATTTATATAGATAGATACATATAGAATGAGTTTTCTTGTATGTGCTGATGTCATCTGTTTCCCATTATCTATGCTTTGATACCTATATATGAGGAAACATTAAGTAAAACATTTTTATTAGGCACTTTTAAACTGCATAAGAAAACTGAGAAAGTATCCTACAAGTAGGGCAGTAGGTTAAACGAATTAGCTGTACCCAAGGCAGCATTTGCGCCCTAGATCATATGGCATGGCAGTGAAGCTGCCTAATTTCAGATTCGTTCAGCAATGACTGTATCCAGCTGTGTGCTAATAGGTTAAACTTTGACTTCATGGCCAAAAAAAGATTCAATCTGGAGCCTAAACCTTAGGCCCTGTAACTATCAGGTATTCTCTCTGAAGACTTGCCTTCTGCAGAAGTATCTCTGAAGAAACTGTCGATCATGATGTCCACAAAATAACTGTGCAAATGTGTGACAGTATTCTTATAAAAATGCTACTGACTGTTTGGAATTTAAAATGTTGGCATCATATGCCACATGGACTGCTCAACCAATTTTTCATTCTAATTCTACAGTATGGGCTTTCTGGATTTAGCAAATCTTAATGTTGCTCACATTCCTATGTGGGTGCTCAGTGATGTGGGTGTTTGGAGCTTCGCAGTGCTATAAATGTAGTTAGATGTAAGTTTTTCGGTGGTCTCCTAGGAGGGTTTCTCACTTAAAGTGCCAGTAAGATTTCTGGGTCTAGCAAAATTACTGTAGCTTTCTGTACTTCCAGAAATGTATAAAAGCTTTCAGAAATATTTATATTGTACTGGTATGGGAAGAAAGTCCAGTTGTCCGAAGTCTGGCCAAATGGCAAGTAAATGATGCCTCACAACAGGGAATACAGGCAATAGAATGAGGCACCATAAGCTATGATTATTATTAATCAACCGAAAGCCAAAAGCTTGATGTGACATGGTAGAGCTTTATCTGATTATCAGAAACAACGTATTTAGAAGTAAGAATTATGTCTTTAAAAATTTTTAAAGACTAGCGAATCAAATTAACAAATGTGTGAACACTGGCAAGTAAGCTACTGCTCCCTGTGGTTTTGTACTTTACACATCCTTCTCTAAAATATAGACAAAGGCCTTTCTTCTTAATACAGTAAGTTATGTTTGGAACTGATTTCTAGATGATTTGTATCTCAAGTCAGTGGTGATCTATGGCTTTCTTTGCTTTTTAATTTTCTTTTGTTCTGTTTTGGTCCAACTGTACATACCAAATAGTGCAAAATTATTGCTAGCTTAATTGAATCAGAGTTAAACTCACTCTGTTTCAAACAATCTAATCCTGTAAAATAGCAGATATATTTTGAAGCTACTAATTTTTTTTCTTTCTCCAAAAGCAGAATAGGAAATGTATTAAATTGTCATTTAAAATCTGTCCAGCATTCTATTTTCATAAAAACTTTGCCTTATGATTTTAAATTTTACTTGGAGAATCAAAATAATAATATATATATTTTTTTCTGTTTTGAAATTAAAATTTAATAGGGAATTTGAGCTTAGAGAAAAAAACAAGCTTGCATCGCTGTTAGTCTTCAGGCAGCAGCACAGTACCACTACTAATTGTGGTGGCACAGGAAGGCTTTAGTAGCAGTCATTTCTCATAACTGAGGGAGTACATCTGAGCACGAACTGCTCTTCATTAGCACCTTTTTAATCATTTCAATGCCTGCAGGTCAGCACATTTCACATTATTCCATCAAAAGTGAGGGACACCTATTGAAGACAATGGACTGCAAGGTTATAAAAAAACAAACCATTTCAGTTCTTTTTCAGATTGCTGTAAATACACAAAACAGCACAGCTGACTAGAAGACAAAAAATATCCCGTTTCTTCATCCCTGAGAACTAAGGCTTCTCTGCCACTAGAGGGTGAGACAACTACAAACCAAATACTTTAGTCTTAGTCGTTCCTGTAGAGGGCATTAATGCAAGTTAAGGTGCGCAGAGTAGTTTGATTATTCATATTTGGGGGAAAAAGAATGCATACAGTATGCATACAGTATGCATACTGTGGGCACAGCAAGCACTCATACACTTAATGCTAGAGCTGCAAAGAACAGTCTGTCTGTGTGTGTGTGTATATATATATACACACACATATATAGTGACATATATGTATACACACACACATATCTGGGAACAATCTGTGATAATTAACAACAGCAGCCAATGGATTTTAGGGGGCTTTGGGAGGCACAGATAACAAAGTAAGTTCTGAACTTGAATTGAGTACTGAATCAAACTATTCTGCTTCAAGAAAGAACCACTTCTGGCTTTTAAAATCTCCCCTTTAGTAGAAAAATCGGAAAACATGTCTAGCTTTCTGCTTGCCTTTGATCTACACTATAGTGAGGATTTTCTTATTTGCTTTCTTGCAGTTGACTTTTTTTAGTATTTCTTTCCTTTTACTACTAGATGGTCTGATGCAGTTGTCCAAGTGTATATTTCAAATTACTTTGTGTAGCAGTTCGCACTGCTAAGGCTGTACCTTGAATATTGTGTCCATTTATGGGCTACTCACTACATGAAGGACATAGAAGTGCTGGAGTGTGTCTAGAGAAGTGCAATGAGGCTTGTGAAAGGCCTAGAACACATGGCATCTGAGGAGCAGCTGAAGAAGCTGGGCTTGTTCACTCTGGAGACAAGAGACTCTCTACGACTACCTGAAGGGAGGTTAGAGTGAGGAGGGGGCCAGCCTTGTCTCCCTGGTGGCAAGAGACAGGAGTAGAGGAAGGTGCACCAGGGGAGGTTTGGGGTGGATAGTAGGAAACAGTGTCACTGAAAGGGTTCTCAAACATTGGAATGGTCTGCTCAGAGCAGTGGTGGAGTTGCCAACCCTGGAGGATTTGACTGGATGATCCTGAAGGTCTCTTCCAACCAAAAATATTCAGTGAGTCTGTTTAGTATGGCTATGCAGCTTGTCCTGGCAGAAAGTACTAATTGCTACTAATATGTCCAATATTTCTCGACTAAGTATTTCACATATCAGTCAGGTTTTGATGACTGCAGAGTCCCTTAGAAGATCCTTTTCTCTGAAGATTTCCCTAACTAGGGAAGAAAATATGTCATTTACATTTCCATTTATAAAAGCTATTCTTATACCAGAGATGTAACAAATCAACACGCTCTTTCTTCAGGAATAATATTTCCTAATTTCAAACAAAAATGAAGTCCCAAGAGCTATTGTAACATCAAGTAATTTTTCCTTTGTTCTTGCAAAGATCTCTGAAGTATTTTTTCTTTAAATATGTTTTGACAATGCCCATTGCCTTGTTACTCTGTTGTTGCTTCAGAAATATGAAAGTCTAAATTTGACTTTTTTTTTTTTTCCTGGAGAAAGACTTTGATATTGATTTTTTACTAAATACTATGAAGGGCATGTGTGGGGTCAGGAGGAAAAAAGCTATGTGTCACTACGCAGTAGTGAAAGATGAAGCAAAATAAAATAAAATATTAAGTATGCTAGACAGCTCTAAACTATTGCAAGGGAGATGTTAGTAATTCATTCAACTTATCTTGAATCAAAGACAATTGTGGCAAGAATTAGAGTGAATTTTTAAGAATCTAGTCTAGTCAGCAAAGGGCGGCATTGATCTTTGTTTAGGGGATTACAATTTAATGCTACAGAATGATGAGAATTTTGTAGGAAGCTTTTCATTCTTATCAACAGCATTTCAGTTCTAGGGAAATTTAACTGTTATATCTGAAGCTGTGTATAGGATTTCACATTTGGTGGCCTGAAAACATTTCATGCCTAGGTTTAGCCACATGCCCAGGTGTCTTTGGCTATGTATTTGAAGCATAAACCAATCCTTACTGAAATTAATGGGGCTTAAGGACATATTAAGGTAATGTTAAATAGAAACTCACTCTGCTGTTTACATGGTTTTACTTATGGTTTTTATATGATATTGGCTTAAATTCAGAGAAACTATAGAATGATATTCTCTTCTAAAAAGAAAATATGTTATTAGAGCAATGAGTGCTTGCTATTCTTTACTTTTGAAGGATTTTATCTGAAAGGAAACAAATGATGACATTCCCTTGTGCTGACATTAAAAATCCCTGGCCCCTTTCTATGGGCTCTTTTCTTTTAGTGTCCTAAATACCATAGAAGTAATAGAGCGTTTACAGTTGGAGGCAATGATTGCTCTCTTTGGTTCAGAAGAAGAGATTTTGAACTCTATCAAGTAATTTTAACCCACAAACCTATCCAAAAGCTTCAGTGGGAGGTGCAAATGAAGTCACCCAGAACAATCAGTCAGAATATTGCTTTGCTCTTCTGAATATCATATGGAAATTATGAAATGCTAAAAGCAATTTTTTATTATTACAACACTAGCAAATTTAGCACCATTCCTTATTCTACATCACCTTTAGCATCTTTCTGCTTAGTAATTTGTAGCTATCCAAACACTGCAAGACTACATCCCTAACCCTCCTTTTTTTTTTTTTCCCCCCCTTCCCCTGGACAAGAGAACATAGCTGTTACAGTTGGAAAAAAATTGGAGATCTCTCCAGTTTCTTATCTATTGTTGATAAGCAACAATACTGTTACTGCTTACTCATTTCTATGGTTCAGAGTCAAACCCAATGCCAAATTAAAAAAACTCGATTACTATTAAATCAATCAGACTTGCTACTAGTCTCAAACTAGTTATCTGAAATACCCTTGCAGTGGATATGAAGAGTAATCACCTGATTTTGAGGAAAAGCTTGAGGTAAAAAGCCTGATTTTTGTTTCACTTTAAGGCATTTTGGCTATCTGTCTCTTGAATAAAAACACCAGAGGCTGCAAAAATATATCTACACCTGAAAATGGTGCTGGAGGAGTGGGGTGATGCTGATGCTGTTCTAGCTTGATTAATAGAAATAAAGTGGGCATGTCCAGGTCTGTCTGAAGGACCCATGCAAGAGAAGAGAATTCAGACATAGCTTGTTCTTCTCCTATGATCTAATCTGGGTTATTCAGGCTCTCTTCCCACAGCAATGCTTGGGTTGCTTTGGTACCAGCTTACTGCTCTGGGATTTGTGAAAGTTTTCTCTCCTTCTCTGAGGTTCTCTTGTATGGCTTGGCTTCCAGCTTTAGCTGATCCAACATTTTTTGCTACAGAAGCATGAATGGGAACGGCAGGTAGTTTTACAGTGGTTGTCTGTTGCTTATTTCAAATGTGAAATACTGAAAATGCTGTTTTGCAAGTAACACCTCCAGACAGAATACATAGGGCTGAGAAAAGAACCACACAAACCACACACCCCCTACCATCAATTTCCTGAAAACTTGAAAACAATGGTAACTTTGCTACATTTGTATATTTTTGATTTTGACAGCATTTTTAGGCCTGAAAAACTCATTGTCATTCTAACAGTTTTTTTTTCTATCAGTTTTCAACTTTCTAAGTAAACTAATTGTTTTAAAGATTGAACATGTCACATGGTCATAGCATCTAACCAGCAGCTACAGAATGTCTAAGGAAATCAGAGGAGACAGAAATCTCAGTAAGCAAAGATAGTGACTGGGACAGTAGAGCACAAACAGTAGTAGACAAGACAGAGGGGAAACTTTGAAACCTTGGATCATGTTAAAACATCACAAAGACCATGCCTGCCATATAAACTCAGTCTGAAAATTGTAGTCAGGCTTTGAGTTATGCAAGGAAACAGATAAGACAATGGATGACATTCTGACCGTGGTTTTACGAAATGAACTGGTAACTGGAAGTTTAAAATCTCTATTTACTCATTTGGTTAATTTTGCGGTGTGACACTAAAGCCCAACACTTTCCCCCGATGCTCTTTTTCCTTCCCCTCCCCCCACCCCTTTCTTTCTTTCAGTTTTTTCTTTTTCTAGCCAGTTCCCGCTCCAGCCAGAAGAAAGGTTTAAACAAGATGACTTAGTAAGATGAAAGCTTCTAGAGGAAAATCTTCCTTCTGTGAATTCAACAAATTTATCTACTATTGATAAGTGTGGAAGTCATTATTTTTAAATTAAAAAAATCAACAAAGTATTGACTGAAACTTCTATTAATAAAAACCCCACTTAATGCTCAAAGTACATCCTTTTTATATTGTACACTAAGACAAAACAATGTCCGAGTAAATGTTTTAAAATACTCATATGCATATAAGGAGCTGCTTTTGTATTGCACAGTACCTTTGAGAATGACCCTCTGAAAACTCAACTCAAACTTGGTAAATGTTGCCATTGTAGACTCTCAATATCTATTTCCACTTTTTCTCACCTTGAGGAAAACAAAACCCACTAAAATTCTTCATTACGTCGTTAGACATTGCAGCATAAGTAGAAAGAATATTTCTAAAGTACAGACTAAAAGAATATATCATCCTGGCTTTGGCACATGATATATGTTTAATGCCTGAGGTCCACTGTTACAGAATATATGGAATGCACTAAGGTATCTGGGCCAAGCTTGTTGAAGTTCTTAATAGCATGCAACTTCACAATATTAATACAGCTAGTTGAGATTGTCTATTAAATATAGTATGCCTTGTTATTTTTAATTGAATGGGCTTTATAAAGTATAACTGCACTATTTGAGTGCTTCTGTGCTTTTACTGGGAACAGACTAGACCTAATTAGGACATCATGGGTGAAATGTTATTGTTTACTAGTGATATAATGCTGGCGCATTTGGATAAGTCTTATATTTTCACTGCATATGAATGAATGTAAAATATAAAACATTTAGGAATATGGATAAGCAGGCTGTAAATACCAGTTATTTACTTATTAATACCTTCACATGAAGCTGAAGTTCACTTGCTAGTAAATAGGACAAAACTAAATCCAATAGTCAGAGGTGGTGCTGGGGCTTGTAAATGCAACAATCAATCCAAAGATGCTTACTGAAACTTGCTACTGGAAGCTGAATCTTCCTATTTAGACATTCAGTGCATATTTCTTGCTTATGCATCCCACTATAGATCTTTTAATGTTAATTCTGGCATAAAACTAAAGAACTATAAAATGTTAATATTGCTTGCACTACATTATTTTTCCTACATTAATTTTAAAATGTAATAATATCTAAAAGTAATGCAGCACCTCTATAATCCAATCTCTCTAAAGGCACCTATTAACAACTTGAGCTTGCAATTAATTTAACAAGGAGCAGAACTAACAAATCCTGTTTTCTTATCAATTTGTCTTGTGACATGCAGTCCTGTTCCACACTTCTGGAACATTTTTTTTTCATGTGTGGATTGTACTGATTTCTAATTACAGCTAATGTGTTGTGGCTGTCTTTCCTACCAAAGGGGCATTTACTCATCGATTTACAACACTTATGTATTATTAACAAGATTAAAGACTGTATTTCTCTATTGGGTAACTAGTGCAAAAGTTACTAGGAGGGGGCAGGCAGATGACATAAATCTTGCTTTCTTGAATAACTTAATAAAAACATTAACATTCCATTAATTCTTTCTGATTTCTATTGGATATAGTAACAATAAAATATGGCAGATTATTTATTTGTGAGGTTAGTTTCTATCACCCTCAGGGAAGAAAAATTGCTAGCCCATTGTTTTGGTTGTTAACTAATACTTTTTACTAAGCATTCCAAGCACTGGAGAGAAGTCAAGAAATGCAGTTTCAGCCCCAAGGACTTTCCTCACATAGATATTAAACTTTGATGTTTACTATTTGGTGGCAGATGGATGTAAAGGACAGCCTTCAGCTGTACAAGATTTTTATGCAAGTTAGTCTTAGAGTTTCCAAGCAGCAAAGACTAACTTTTCCCTTTGTATGATGATAGTGTGATATGTTTTACTATAAAAAAGCAATGACCTGAATAAGTGTTTTACAGGGAAGATAGCAAGGTCTGTAATAATGAGTGTGAGAGAAGGAAGGGAAAGGAATGAAGAGTGGCAAAACCTTGCTGTTTGTGGCATGACAAACAGGGAAAAGACCAAAACCTGCATGTGGTAGCTAAGTCTATCAGTGGATAGGCAAAGAAAGTTGTTTCACCAGGGTAACCCCAGAGAGCATCTCTAAAAGGAATGGTTTCGATGTGTAACCCAATAAATTGTTTAAATGAGATGTGTATTGAGAAAAGCTTTTTTCCAAAGTCTTTGCTGTGTTGTTCAGTGCAAATTTTGGCAAAAGTTTTGTCTATATAAAAGTATTATATTAATGTCCTT
>VWZI01023571.1:360611-423111 GCA_013396835.1 Psilopogon haemacephalus
AGAGGTAAATCAGTTTGAGGTTCTTGAAAGAAGATATCTGCACATACACTGACCCAGTGCACAGAGCTACTTACACTCAGATGAGCTCCAGAATGCAGTATTTCTTTATGCTGCACACAGTTCGAGAATTCTAAATCAAAACTACTGGCAGGTCATAAGATCTGGGATCAGTATATTATTTTCCTAACGACTAACAACTGGGAAAACCTAAACCTAATAAGGATAAAATAGTAACACAATTGTTTGACTTCATTTTCATCTATGATTCAGTCCATTTAGTAACACTCTTCTAGCAAATAGAGGTATATCTGATCTCTGTATGAACTGAGACAAATGTATCAGTTAAGTAACTGAATGTTTGGAAGCATTCAACAACTGGCAATTAAAGGTGGCAAAAATTGAAGATGCTTTTAGAGTAGAATAGTTTCATAAGAATGAAAGTAATTTTATAATAATGAAGATAGAAATAAGATTATTTTATCGGGGGTGGGGGGACACTGTGGAGGGAATAACTTTAAAGACTCTGAATGGCTAGGGAAAGAAAGGATCATGGTGATGTTGGTAGGCTTCCCTCGTATCAATTTTTTCAAATGAATGAAGCAGCATAAAAGATTTAATTTAAAATATTAAAAGTGAAATATCTCAGAATAGGAGTATTACTGCTATGGTCTGCCAATGTCAGAATGAATGATGGAGGTATCATACTCGATTTTAGAAATGAAGGAAGGATAAATAAAACAAGTGGCTATTAGAAATGGTTAATTAAAAAAAAAGTATAGGTAAGAAGGAGCAAATTGATATAGCTTACAAATGTATGAAATCCAAGAAAATAAACATTGCAGCAATTTTAGTGGATCTGCTATTCAATAACTGGAAATAATAAGTTTGGTTAGGACTTCTTGCCTGTGTTAGGTATCCTGAAATCTTTTTTTTGGGAGGTGTAGACAGAGGTCACGGAAGTCATAACTGAATAGAACAAAATAGAAAGGAATAGTAGTAGAGCAATCATCACTTTTAACTGCTGCAAAGTGTGCCCTGAATCTGTCAGCAGGATTTCTGGTTTTGTTTTTCAGAAGAAAAAGTATAGCAAACCAGATCAAACCTAACAGTTTTTGTCTGGATCCCCATCATTCACTAGAGGAAACGACAAACCCATTTTATGTGATTTTTATGGCTATCCCTCCCCCCCTTCCCCTCAAATCTGTTTTATTCATTAATTGCAATTCTCCAGTTTTGTTCCAAGATTCTTAAAGTGGATTATCGCCTTTTGATTCCAATATTGTCTCCTAGTTGCCTATAGTTATCACTACCTTTTTATAAGGGTTGGTTTCATAACCTTTTGATCTGTTTTAGTACTTCACTACCTGTACTTTGTAACATAATCATAATTATTTTTCCTTATGATGAAATTCAGTTGTGCTTTCAGGCTCCTGACAATTTTATATTTAAATAGCCCAAACATTAACTAAATTCTATTTACTACCTGCCTTATAAAGACTCAGTTAATCATAATTAAACCCAAGGTATTTTTAAATTTCAACATTAGATACATAAAGGTTTATATAGAAGGACTGACTTGTACAGGGTTGCAAATAGAAATTTCGAAGAGGGTAAACATTGAAATGAACAATTCCAGTTGAAAAAAGCATTCTGAACTACTTTGTATTTCACAGCAGTAAAAGTAAAATAAAAGTTATTGAGGCACTAACAGCAAGGCTGTGTAAAGCTTTTTAAAAAGTCCTGTCCTATTGTGGGTTCCAATGGCTGACACATGACCGTATGTTGTCAGTATGGCCCTGTTACTTGCTCCTTGGCCATACCATGATCTAGAAGTTCAGTATAATTGAGAGGGAATGTGACATCACAAAAGGTGACTGACCACAGTAGACATCTATTTTCTTTATTTATGTAAATATTCTTTACATTCCACACTGCAGTTGTTCATATTTCACTCTTCCATTGTGTTTTAGGACTTAATTATGTCTTAGGCTAATCATTCTCAATATTTTTGAGTAATCCTTTTCTTTTCTCCTTGCCCTTCTTTACTTTCCTCATGGTAGATACTTATCTTGTGATCTGGCTTCTTCAGACTAAAAAAAAAGGACAATTTACAGTGTACCAAATAGATTAAAGGTCTTCAATAAATCACACAAATGTGGTCATTACACAATTGTTCCTACCATATTAACACGGATTTTACTGTGAATTCCCAATACAGGAATTAATGACCAGAAACTTAGAATTTTAACTGTTAAGTATATGTACTGGGTTAGAGCGGATTTCCATCACACACACCCACCCCTCCCCCCCGGTAGAATAAACTCACTACAATGCAGATTTTTTGAAAGTCAGGAAAAATGAAATTGTATTTTTCTTATAGTTTAGACTAAATATAACAATATAAAAAGACTATACTACTACAAGAGAGAAAAAAAAAATAGCCTTAAGGAGGATGGAGAAGCGAGTCAAGCGGTGGCAAAGCAGCAGAAGTAGGAGGAGCCAAAACAGCAGCAGAGGGAGATAACAGCAGGCACAGCAGAAAACAGCAAAAAGAGGAGAACAGGCTGTACTTCCAGACATAAGGCTCTTGATGCTCCAATGAAATTATATTAACTTATCCACTGTTGCTGTTATATAGCCTATCCCTAGAATGTTCACCTCTTCACTATTTTTTCCTATGTCAGAGCTAGAAATCTAGCTCAAACTGCCACAGTATGAATGGTGTTTGGGACTGAAATTTGGTTTAGAAGATTGGTGTTCACATTTCAATGTAACAGTCATGGTTAAGCCACATCATAGCTTGAACACTGAACTTTGTATTTAACATAGCACAACTAATTCAGTCTGTCAGCACTTTCCGATCATAGTACAAGATTCAAGGAAAATATCATTGCAGATCATGGAAGATGGAGAAACACTTATCCAAGGGACAAACTATATCAGCAACTTCAAGATATAAAGTTTTTATATATACTCATACACAAAGGGAATAAATATGTTCACTAGTGCCTTATACTTGATGAATCCATGGCGTTAACCATCAGGTTACAGGTGTGTCACGGGATGAGCTAATCAAACGCAATATCCCGTGGGACGAGAGGGGGAACGATATCCTCCTCGCCGGTTCTTTGGGTTTCGGTCGGCAGGAAAAACACGAATACGGCTTAAACGTCAGGTATAAACGTTTAACAACCAGGACAGGGGAAAACAGAGAGCTTATACGCAAGACAAATCCCGATCGCGCCTATGAACGTCCGCGGGAGCGCGAGGCAAAAAGGGGGGAAAACGCTTCTATTCGAACCGAGGGGAAAACCGCGGAAGGAGGGAGATAGATTTAAGGAAGATAGGAGAGGGATTAGAAAGGGGAGAGAAGGGCCAGCCTTGCCGCTTAGGAGAGCTGCCTGCTGCCTGCTGCCTGCTGCCGCGCACGTGGCTGGGGCTTCTCCCAGTTGCTGCGTGGGTGGCGGTGAACGAGGAGAGCGGGAAGAAGAGCGAGGAAAATGGCTGCTGACCCGTTTAAGTACCCTGCAGGGCGAACGAAGCTGTCCATCAGGCGTCCAACATTTCCCGGCCGGCCAATTGATTCGAGGTTCGACGTATATGGGCATCTCGAGGTTCCCACCCTGAGTCCCAAGGCCACCTGGGATGCCCCACCCTTCACCCCCTACCAAACCCTTTAACAGTAGAGGGAGGAGAGAGCCCAGGAATTGGATTAATTTCTGGGGTGCTCCGTCATTCTATGCCGGGACAAGGTGCACTACCTGTCGTGTCTTATTGCTCAATTATTACCATAGAATATCTGGTTGGAAAGGATTTCAAGGAACATCTAGCTCAACATATCTTGGCAAAAGCAGTCTAGAGAAGACATCCCAGCACCCTGCCCAGCTGTATCTTACAAGTGTCCAATGTTGTGTACTTGACCACTTCCCTGGGGAGAATATTCCAATGGCTGATTATTCTCATTAAAAAATTTTGTCTTGTGTACAATTGCAATCTCCCCAGGAGTAGTTTGTACCCATTACCTCTCTCTTTTCCACATAACTCCTTGTAAAAAAAGATCTCCATTTTCTCTGTAGCCACCCTTTAAATATTCAGATATGGCAATAAGATCTCCACTAAATATTCTTTTCTCAAGGATGAACAAACCCAGCTCTCTCAGCCTTTCCTCATACGGCAGCTTCCCAAAACTTTCATCATCTTTGTGGCTCTTCTTTGGACTGACTCCAGCCTGCCCATGTTTTTTTGCATAGTGGGAAATGCTACTGAGTAGAATGGGATAACAACATCTTTATATCTGCTTGTGGTGCCTTTGGTGTGGCAGGGCAGGGCATTGCCCCACCGGAGGTTTGAATGGGGTGCGAACTGTGGCAGGGCACACCCCAGTCCACTGCCCCACCAGAGGTGTGAATGGGGCAGGAATGGGTCTTCCTCCTTCCCCACCTCTGTCACCAGAGGCTTAGTACAATAGGTGTGAAGTGCCTTCTCCCACTCTCAGTGGGCTTGAACAGGAGGGAACAAATCACCTCAGTATATATATGGCAGCTGGACAGATTGCAGCAGGACTTGCAAGGACCTTCACTTGGACCTTCACTGGGCCCTTTACTCGTGCTTGCATGGACCTGAACTCGGACTGGGACCTGCACCAGGACCTGAACGGACCTGAACATGAACCTGGAGACACGAATCTCACACAGACTTTGAGCTGGACCTTGAGGAGCATCCTGGCTTCTTGCTGCAGGACCTGCCTCTAACAGTAAACTGCAGCCATTTGTGGGAACACCACGGAGCACCCCTGCAAGGCTTTCCCCTGCCTTGCTTTGCAATCGTGGCTTTGTGAAAGCTGTGCCTACGGTCATCTTGGACTCTGGCAGGCACTGGACTCTGGACGCTGCCGTGAAAGAAACAGCCTCCCATCTGTACGTAGGGCAAAGCTGTTTCATGCCCAAACCTTTCCAAATTTTCTGATTTTTCCTAAATTACAAGAAAAGGCATTATTGTGAAGACTTTTCCTGACTGAATTAGGACCCAAACTTAAAACAATTTACACACAGACCGTGGGTGGGGCTTTTGGAAATTATAAAAGCTACATAATTTATAATTTCTGCCTCTTCAATTGCCCACAATCAATACATTTGGTGATGCAACCCAGCATCCTGCTGACTTTCTTTGCTGCAGCAGTACATTATTCACTTGCATTAACTTCCTGGATTATATTTTCCTAGGTTCAAGACTATATTATATTTTTGTTGAACCTGTAATAGGTTAAAGTGCTGTGAAGGTGTTAACCTGCCTGTTTCACCCCAACACAGAAGTGAGGGAAAAGTAACACACAGAAACTCCAGGTTGAAATAAAGACTTGAAATAAGAGTTTAATATATATGAGGTAACCTAATGCACAATTAGGTTACCTATTTGCAGAAAAAGCACAGCAACAAGCAGCAGCAAGTAGCAAGCCCCAAGCTGCTCAGTAAAACTGCTGGATGAGTTAAAATGCTACATCCACTGCAATATTCACAAGTCCACGGGCCCTGATGAGATGCACCCAAGGGTCCTGAGAGAACTGGCTGATGTTATCGCTCTGCCACTCTCCATCACTTTTGCTATATTGTGGCAGACAGGAGAGGTGCCTCAGGATTGGAGGAGAGCCAGTGTCCCTCCAGTCTTCAAAAAGGGCAAGAAAGAGGTTCCAGGGAACTATTGACCAGTCAGCCTCACCTCCACCCCTGGAAAAGTGATGGAGCAGCTCCTGCTGGAGGGCATCTCAAGGCACTTGGAAGAGAAGGTGCTTATCAGGAGTAGTCAGCAGGGATTTACCAAGGGGAAATCATGCTTGACTAACCTGATAGCATTCTGTGAGGACATAACTGAATGGATAGATTCAGGGAGACCAGCGGATGTAGTCTACCTTGACCTTAGCAAGGCCTTTGACACTGTCTCCCATGACATCCTTGTGAGCAAGCTCAGGAAGTGTGGGATGGAAGAGCAGTGAGGTGGATTAGGAACTGGATTACAAGATAGAGTTCAAAGAGTGGTGATTAATGGTGCTAGGTTCAGCTGAAGAGGTCCCCCAGGAATTAGTGCTGGGTCCAGTCCTGTTCAACATCTTCATCAATAACATTGATGAGGGGACAGAGTCTGCTCAGCAAGTTTGCTGATGACATCAAACTGGGAGGCTTGGCTGATACAGCTGAAGCCGGTGTGGCCATCCAGGGAGACCTGGACAGACTGGGCACAGAGGAACCAAATGAGGTTCAACAAGGACAAGTGCAGAGTCCTGCACCTGGGGAGGAATAATAAACTGCACCAGTACAGGTTGGGAGGTGATCTGCTGGAGAGCAGCCCTGTGGAGAGGGACCTGGGAGTCCTGGTAGATAACAAGTTACCAGTGGGACAGCAATGTACCCTTGTGGCCAAGAAGGCCAATGGGATCCTGGGGTGTATTAGGAAGAGTGTATCCAGCAGATGAAGGGAGGTTCTCCTTCCCCTCTACTCTGCCCTGCTGAGACCCCATCTTGAATACTGTGTTCAGTTTTGGGCTCCCCAGTTTAAGAGGGACAGGGATCTGCTGAAGAGGGTCCAGCAGAGAGCTACGAGGATGATTAGGGGACTAGAGGGCATGCCTGATGAGAAGAGGCTTAGGGACCTGAGGCTTTTTATTCTGGAGAAGAGAAGACTGAGAGAGGATTTAATAATTTTTTATAAATATCTGAGGGCTGGTCAGGCGAGAGTGGACAGGCTCTTCTCATTTGCTCCCTGTGGTGGGACAAGGAGCAATTTGTTTAAGTTGCAGCACAAGAGGTTCCACTTCAACACAACACACAGAACACTGGAACAGGCTTCCCAGAGAGGTTGTTTGGTCTCCTTCTCTGGAGATTTTCAAGGCCTGTCTGGATGTGTTCCCCTCTGATCTGAGATTTATGGTATGGTCCTGCTGTGGCAGAGGGATAGGACTTGAAGACCTCTTTGGGTTCCTTCCAACCCCTGACATCCTGTGATCTTGGCATTTGTTTGGTATGCATATGCATTTTCTTGCTCAGCCATATGATTGAAGCTGCTTGAATTCATGCTCAGTGTCAGTCTAACTTCTTTTCTGATCAATCAGTGTTGTATAACTAAACGAACTGCTGTAAAAGAGATCCATGATTTTCATGAAGCACTGTTGTCTCTCTGGGTTAGACTACATGGTTAGTAGCTGGTGACTAAGGTAGTATGTATAGTGTCTTTTGTACTAGATATGTTTATACTTCGTTTTTCTTTCCCACTTATGTTGCTGGATTTTGACCATCATGTTTCCCTAGAGAACATGACATATTTCCTAAAAATTATGGTTGCCATACATAATTTACAAGTTTAATTTTTGCCTTAATTAATGCAGTGTGGTGTCAGATTGTGAAGAAAAAAAAAAAAGGGCAAGTTTCCTGGATCTACTTTTCGCTAAAGACAATAAAAGAAAGAAAGGCTTATTAGTCCTGAAAGAACAACATCTGAATAGTAATATTTCAGAACCCTGGTACTAACTGCAAGAATAACAAAGAAAATTAAGAGTACTTTCTGAAATCTTTAAAGGAAAGTTGCCTGCAAGATTTTTGGAAGTGAAAATTAAATTTGGCAGAAGATATGTAGGCCCCAGACACCTGCTAAAACTTGCCAGCTCTTAATTTTACATCTGTTGCTGATAACACTGCAGGACTTGATAATATGTTTATGATTGTGTCACTGCAACGGACAAAACAATGTTAAATTGTCATGTCTAGTCAAGCTGGGGGCTTGATCTTTCATGTATATTTGATGACTAACAATCCCACTGAAGCATAGCTGTGTATAGCTCTAGTATCCTTACAGGAAGGCCTTGTGCTTAGTTTTGTTGTTTTTTACTGCCTCGGGCAAAAGCATCTATGATCTCTCAAGATATTTTAGACCACGAGGAATTATAATTATACAGACTCATAACAAAAAAGTAGCTTCATCTGTAATCCTGGTTTTGTCCTATGGGCTATCATTTTGCATTTTGTTTAGCAACTGAGTAAGAAAAGCACTGCCAGTAACTGCCAAGTACTGGCAAGTAATTACTCAGTGTTCAGGTTAAGTAAAGATTTTGTGCATTAGAAAATTACTTAGCAATTATATTTCAAAGTAGCACATTATCTATGTTCCTTTCTTCCTCTTGCATGGGAAAACTCACTACACCTAATTTTAAGGTTCACATTTATATTTCCTCTGTAGCTATTAGTCCTATTGCCACTAGTATAGGAGGTGCTACCTCACTGCAATAATGAAACCTGACACAGACTCCTCAAGTCTAAAAATAATCAATATGAAAATTCAAGATGAAACTTACTTGAAAAGCCTTCGAATATTTGTTTGTTAAATGGTTTTGTACCTTGAAAAAAACCCAAACCTATGCACATAGTTTAGCTGCAAGAAACAGGCCATTGTTTAGCATTTGTCCTTACTGAGCTCTGCACATTCATGAGATACATCCCAATGGTTCAATATATACTCATGTCACTAGCTCCCCAAAGATCTGCCTTGATTCTCTCTTGAGAGTTTCACAAGCAGCAGCTAGTTTGGAGATAGAAAACTTTATACTATAAAGTTAGAATTGTAAATGCACTTTAAAACAGTTTTGGTAGTCAGGATTTTTTTCCATATCTGTAACTATATTTTTAATAACTGGATAAATTATTTCCAAGATATTTTCTATCATTTGATTGAGAGTTTTTTATCCATTAAAAACAAACAAACAAACAAAAAAAAACCACCAACACCTGATTAGGAAAATATATAGCTATACCGCTGAGCAGATGAATTAGCACAGTTAAGTATTCTTCTGGAGAGTCACCAGAAATGTTTTGAAGCCTTCCAATATTTTGTTTCTTAGCTTGCTAGCAAATTTCCGGTCTCAAGAAGGCATGTGGAGCTGTCACTATTTTTCAATGTGAAAATGTTTGCATGGAAATTGCTTTTGGAAAGTGAGAGATGCACAAATGACTGGTGGTAGTTCCCTCTGGCTCCAAGTGGTGACAATCCCTGAGTTAGAGTTACAGCTTTGCTAGAATACTTGAATGATAATTGTGCAGAACTCCTTGTCACATGGACAATAGGTAAGGGCAATTTAAGCACCTCTTTACAAAACACTCAGCACTGATAACACAGCTAAGAAGTAAACTCTAGAACCTGAGTGACATATGCATATTCCTTGTTTTCCATTTTCTTCCCCAGAGGAGCTTCCAGGAAGACTGTAAAATATGAGTGTAGAAGTACAGTAAAATACAGAACTCACCTCTCTGATAGTGCAGTTTATGCTGACTTTCACCCCATCTGCAGCCTCCTTCCTTCCTAGGGCGCCAGGGAAAAGCCTCAGATTCACTTTTTGTCAATTGTCACTTGCTTTTGGCAACAGAGTATTTTGTCCTACTGGCTCTGTTCTTGTGTTAGATCTAAATGCAGTCTTTCTTTCTTTTTATCTTCCTGTCTTTTGTCTTGGATCATCTGACACCTAACCTGAGAGCTCTGATTTCCTAGTTTTCTGGGAAAGCCTTTCCTTTTCTCTCCTTTGTAGAAAAATGATTCAACAGCTGTAGCTGAAAATTTTGAGGATGTACTCTGGAAAGCCTTGGTTTCCTCCTATAATACTCCCCCTTCGCACCACAAGGTCCAAGCAGGCAATTAGCCAGCAATGCACCTCTGCCTCTCTCCTGACAGCCTAGAGGTGCTCTAACATCCCACAAAGAAAGAAAGATCTATTTCATGTGGTGCAGACCTGGCTGAGGTGATTGTTGGAGTCTTGAGAGCATGTGTGTTTAACAGTGAGTGTGAATATTTCTCAGCAAAATATGAAAAGTCTACTTCATGGACTTCTAAAAGAAAATTTCTGGCACAGCAGAACAAGACAGGAGACAGGCTTTTTGTAGGGGATACTTGGTGCTAGTGTTGCATTTTCTGCTTGCCAAGTTTCTGGCTAAGTTGGAAAGTGTATTTCCTTGATTATGATGAGGTGAGACACTCTTCAAATAGAAAATAAATTTTATTGCCATCTGCAGAGTGATCTGATGAATTAAATGAGGAGTTACGAAAATCTTTCTCTGGCCCTTTTTGAATAGGCAGGTTCCTATGAATTTTATCAACCCAGAAGTGAATTTTTATACGTCTCACTCAAAATTTATCACAAAATAATTTGCTATACAGTAACAGTCTTGGTCAGGTTATATATTCCTTTTCTATGGTTTTGTCCAAATTTGATTTATATATAAATTAGTAGAGATAGATAGATAGATAGATAGATAGATAGATAGATAGATAGATAGATAGATAGATAGATAGATAGATAGATAGATAGATAATGTGTGTATCTACACACACACAAAGTATTTTAAATAAGATTTTAAAACCACCAACATGAGCTTACATTTACAGGAAGAGTCTTGATCTGCCATTTTTCTGTCGCATGTGAACTATTGTCAATGTTAGTATTACATATCAACACACAGTGGTGGTTCATTCTGACTATGTAGTCTACATTATGTGAACGTTTGAGTAGTGAAGATATGAAACTGAAACATAAGACTTACTGGCATGAATTGTGGTATCAGAAGTCAGGTGGTAACTGTAGCAAAGTATTGAAAAAACAGACTGGTCTATGCTAAGGTTTTGCCATCAATGTCAAGAGCTGTGTTCAATCCACTCAACTATGGTTTGCTGCACGGTTGTAGGCAAACTATTTAGTCTGTTCAGGTCTCAGTTACTTTCCTATAAAATAGAAGAGATGTCAGTTTTGTCTTCTGTTTAGTCTGTTGATATAGAAGAAAATGCCTTTTCCAATGCACATGGTACCCAGCACGATGAAGTCCTAATCTCTTTTCTAGACATGCTATA
Organism: Psilopogon haemacephalus; assembly: GCA_013396835.1. Classification (NCBI taxonomy): domain Eukaryota; kingdom Metazoa; phylum Chordata; class Aves; order Piciformes; family Megalaimidae; genus Psilopogon; species Psilopogon haemacephalus. Next base: position 371,487 of record VWZI01023571.1, read on the forward strand.
ATATGAATAAGATAAGATTACTTTGCTATGTTGCTATGAGATTTAAACCCCATATATCTGTACCAGTCAGTTATTTCAAACAGTCTGAGACACTTCAGGTGTTGGCAGTCGCATACCAGCAATCAAATACAGCAAAAATAACACTTTATCACCAGTAACCCTGTGTCTTACTCAGGTTTAACAAGTAACTTCATGAATTAAAGCAAGAGCTTGGGTAGGCCAGCAGCTATAAACATCTGTTTAAACATGTTAGGGATTATTAGGGCAGTACCTCACCCTTGTTAAACTGAAGTGTGAAACAGGTTTGCAGTCCAAAGCAAGCATAAGAACTCTGATGTAGCAAAAGGAAGGGAAAACCCTTTTGGTTTTGGACATACACAGTAAGTACACAAAGCCTTTAAACTTTCATTCAAATCTAGTCCAGCCATAAAACCACAGCTGTTCAAGCTAACAAAGCATTATAGGTCTAGACCTGCAAATGAGTACATGAGTGGTATTAGAAATTAAAACCTGCAATAAAAGTTTCAGGGCAAAATCTGCCACATCTGTACACAATCAGATCCCACTGAAAATGATGCAAAATTCAGTTAGACTTTGGTGTTCATTACAAATGCACTCCAAAATTCTATGCCTGAACAACAATCAGTCCTGAGTTTTCCAACTTCCAATACAGTGCTGTGGAATCAGGGAAAATGAGAGACAGACAGTGAGAATGATTAGTTCTGTCATGCAGAAAAATACCTGTAAGCATCCAGTCTTTCTTTTCTAAAAAGATGAGGACAATATTATCTGTTTCATCCTAGATCTTCTCCAAGTACACTTTTATGTCTTAACAATAATCAAAATACTTCTGCAAAACCCTCTACTTCACCCAAGCAAAAAATCTCATGTTATCCTTCTGAAAGTGGCAGGTTCCCTTCCTTTAAACATTGCTCTGCATGGCCTCCTTGATTTTGTGACATCTAAACCCCATTAACCAGGAATTTTGTCCTTCAGGATTTGCTGCTGTGCATACAACGTGCAGATCATCTTCTCACTCTTTCATCCTCACACCTGTTTCACAGAAGCACAGAATCACAGAATGTTAGAAGTTGGAAGGGACTTTCAGAGATCATTAAGCCCACCCCCTGCCAAGGCAGGATCCCCTAGGGTAGTTCACATGGCAACACACCCAGGCTGGATTTGAAAGTCTCCAGAGAAGGAGACTCGACAACCTCTCTGGGCAGCCTGTTTGAGTGCCCCATAACCCTCACTGTAATTTCTTCTCATATTGAGGAGAAACCTCTGTTCCAGTTTGTAGCCACTGCTTCTTGTGTTATTTCTGTGCTCCACTGAAAAGAGACTGGCCCCATTCACTTGATACCCACCCATCAGATATTGATCAGATCCCCTCTCAGTCTTCTCCTGATGAAATGGTCCCAGGTCTCCAAGTCTCTCTCCAGAGGGAAGATGCTCCTTCCAAACTAAAGCTGACATTATCTTGTGGTTGTTTGGATTTCAGTTCATAAGTAAGATAGCTTAAAAAAAAGGGTTCTTGGAGTTTTTATCATGTCATTGCTTTTATTTTCAGTCATTGTGAACAAAGCTAATCTTTGTCTGTTTTTTGTGAGGTAATAATTTTATTTACAGTTGTTTGTGATCTGCACATCTAGGAGATAGTCAAATAGCATAGTTTTTCATAACTAATTGAGATTTCATCTTCTATTCACACAACTGGAACAAAGTTAAATTACTTAATTGTGTCAATATTCCTTTTGGTTCTCTCTTGTTTATGCCTGCTCAATGTGTTGTTAAATGCTATTTATTCTCATTCACATGGCTCAATTCTTTAAATCTATCTAATTTGCTTAGGGGTTTTTTTTTGTTTGTTTTCTATTTTTTCCTCATACCATATGCAAACTACTTCCATAACTTTCATGTTCCATCACTGATCAATCTTTATGTAGTTTTAATTTAAATTAGACCACAAAATTAATTTATATGAGAAAGCAGCCTGTAAACTACAGCCTGATATTGCCTATAAATAAATATACATTTCTTTTCAGTAGGTTATATTCTAGAATTATGTTTTAGGGTACTTGGGTGTTTTGTTGCACTGTAATCTTTAAATGGGATGGGTAGAATAATGTGTAGAATAGATGAGACAATAAAAACAATAGGGATGAGCCTGGATTATTGGAATACCTTGCAGTGGGAAATGGAATTGAAGAAATGGAAGGGAAATGGTTTAGGCAAGTATTTCACAGTTTTAGTGTGTGTACATACTGTGATGGTGGAGCACAACAATCAGATACTTCAAAATGCAGGAAACCTACCATTTGTATCCTGAAGTGTCAGAGGAAAGAAAAAAGACAAGTCATTGTCATAGAAATATGCTTAAGCAGTTTGCCAAGAAGCAAGTTTTGCTTCTTAAATCATTCTTAAATGATTCAACATATCCTCTGGTTTGAGAGAATTTTTTTTTCCTTATTCCTGTGTCAAGTTATCTATTCAATTTAATAAATACACATTTTTTCTTTTTATTTTATCTATTTTTTTTTTTAATTAGGAGACTCCCTACCCTCTTCTTAAAAAAAAAAAAAAAATCCCAAAACATTCTGGATGTACCCAATGATTTTTTAAATAACAATGAATTCCCATTATCAGTGGATGATTATCTTCTCTAGTCTTTGAGATGAAAATTAAACCAGTAAACCAGGAAAACATCTCAAGACATTTGTTTGAAATTCTCCAGTGCAAAATTCCTTTAGCTTCAGAAGTCAGGTACTAAAATACAGCACTGAACCTCATGAACTGGTAAAGCGTTCATATACAAGGTTCTAATGCAACCTTCAGAACACTGGAAGAGTGGTTACTCTCTTCCTAGTAGTAGAATTGGGCCAGAAAACAGAGAAATTATTATCTGAGTTGTATTTCAGCACCAGAAAAGTGATGTGTTAATTTCCTGAATTTAGAGTGGGATGCTGAGAGCTCCTCTCTGCCTATAAAATGCCTGAATGATGAAATTTGTTTGATCTGTGCCCAAAAATTCAAGATAGAAGATGTGCTTGGCTTGCTTAGGAAAAGCAACGTAAAAAAATGTAGCTGAATATAATTCAAAATACCTATTAAAGGCAAACAGGAAAACAGCAAAACCAGCGCTGCTTAGAATGATGTATTTGACAATTCTGAATGTGACAGATTGAGTTAATGTGTTTGGTTCTTTGGTGTTTTGTGGTTTTGTTTTTTTTTTTCCCCCTAGCACTTAATTCACTTCTTGCTTTGTTTTGAAATTTAATAATCTAAGCATGTTTAAACATTTAATGACAGATTTTTATTTTTTACAGTCAAATTGAAATTCAGGAAAGCAATGACAGGTGGTGTAGTACAAAAATAACACACCTAATTTCAACACCTAAAGTCAATGTAATGTCTAATGTGGAAATTATAAGGTGTGTGGTAGAATAATTCTTTGATATTGTTTCTGGTCATAGCAATAGAAAGTTTTGCAAAATTGCTAAACTATCTAAGTGAAAAAGCCCACAACTGACAATAAATTTTAGCAGAATAACACAAAGTTTTTCAGTATTACCCAGCAATTTAAGGAAAGTGTTGAATCCTATCAGTCCAATTCATTACTAAAAGTGGCAAATCCTGCCTTCTGACAACCACACATGCATGCTCAGATACCAACCATTATATTCAAACAATTGTTTCTGTGCTCTTAGGCTCCATCCTTCCTCAAAACTCTCCTTTATTGTGATACCTACAAGAAATTTGCCAGTTATGAGTCTCCTGATAGTGATATCACAGAACCACAGAATGTTAGAGGTTGGAAGCAACCCCCAGAGATCACCGAGTCCAACCCCCCTGCCAAAGCAGGATCATCCAGGATAATTTGAACAGAAATACAACCAGGCTGCTTTGGAAAGTCTCCAGAGAAGGAGACTCCACAACCTCTCTGGGCAGCCTGTTCCAGGGCTCTGCCACCCTCACTGTAAAGAAGTTTTTCCTCATGTTAAGATTAAACCTTCTCTGTTTGTAGCCATTGTTTCTCATCTTATTCCTGTGTTCCATTGAAAAGAGATTGGTCCCCTCCACTTGACATCCCTCAGATATTTGTACACATTGATGAGATCTCCTCTCAGTCTTCTCCAGACTAAATAGCCTTAGGTGTCTCAGTCTCTCTTCCTAGGAAAGATGCTCAAGTCAATAACCCATACTTTTCCTTCCAAGCATCTGTATCCCCCTCTCAGAGTTTTCTTTTTTGATTTTACAGCAAGGACCATTTCTGTTTTGTGCAGTCCCTTGAACAGTGGTCCACAGCAAGGACTTGTAGTTGCTACAGTAACATAACAGCTATGGAAGAATACTGTAGACTAAAAAGCATGTCATAGGTTTTCTTTCTTAGGCAACACTGTTCTGGCTTTTGCTCCTGGTAGCCACTGATCTGCTTATGTAATGATCATTAATTCCTTCTTGGATTTCAAATACGATGGCACAGGTTGGTGCAGACTGGGTGAATTGAGAAAATAAGGCCAGTGAGACTTTCCTGGATGCATATTCCATGGTGCTGAACCTGTTGAAATGGCCATCAGTGGCTGAGTGAAATGGAGCAGCAGGCCACTAAAGGAATCCTGAGATTCTTAGTTCTCAATAACAGGGAGAAAAAGAGAGACTTTCTGGAAGAAACCAGAGATATGGTGAAGAAAGGAATACGAGTAGGAAATTCCTCTTTGTAACAATAAATGTGCATTTTTTGATTTTGCTTTTATCATACACAGGAGTTATTTCTCTCTGTCCCACTGCAGATTGCTTCGTTATTTGCCACTTTGCTGCAGCCTGTTTAGGAAGTAATCTTCAGTGTCTGCAAATGAGTTTCAGGTGTTGCTGCCTAGCTTCACAATTTCTGTCCTAGTATAGTTAAACTAAGAATATTTTCGCTGTCAGACTCAGAATAGAGGCAGATTACTGACATATATTCCCATATGCTATGGTGCTGGGAGGAAGACTTTTCACAGAGAAGACTTTAAAATTAACATAATGAGGAAGATGCGGAGGAAAATATGGTGCACATTTACACTGCAGCTCAAACAACAAAGGAAAAATGATAACAAAAGAGAAAGCATGCTTGCAATATGTGACCCTAAAGAATATCTTCAGGTTGAAATATTAAAAGCATTCTCAGTAACAGCAGACAATGCCAAATTAAACCAGAGTCCAAATTTGTCATACCTCTATAGCTGAGTGGTGTACTCAAAGCAATTCTGAATGTCTTCCAAACTTGTGGTCTGCTTTTGGTTTTATCTTTTTCCTAACATTTCCTTTTTTCTCTCTCCTCCCTCTTCTAAATTTCTCATGTTGTCTAGGTTCTAGAACATGATGTTCCTTGTTCTGAAGTGTGCCTAGTCAGGGGATAAGGTGTTACAAATTATACAAAATTAATAATCTATATTAATTTTTATGTCCAGGCAAAGATTGTTAACAACTATGAAAATAATTTATTAACATTAAATCTCACCAGAAAATGTACAATGTTTGAAATGCATGGTTTGGATACTTATACACACAGGCACCAGGCAAAACTAGAACACTTTAAGAAATAACTACCAAATGCAAACATTAAAACTGGAAAGAGGTTCTTAGTTTCAATTATACCTCTTGCCCACGAGGAGACTCGAGAGGCTCCTTTCTGCTACTAAGGCAGAAAGACACAATAGAATCTAGTTACAGAATTTCTTAGAGAGAGGCTTTGAAATATTTACTCACCAAATGGTATCAGACAGTACCTAATGCTTGAAGGGAATTCTGTTGGTGTCTTGAAAGTTCTTGCAGGCAAAGCAGAGCATAATATGGCAGGGCAGAGCAGGCAAAGCAAAAGTAAAAGCAAAAAAAGCATGTGGCAGAAGCCTATTTATTGCTTTGCCCGAATATAATGGCTGCCATGGCCACACAAATTCACCAATCAGAATGGCACTTTGCTAAACCTGACCATATTAGGTGAAGTCAGGAGCCTGCTTTCCCTTATTTGGGGGGAACAAGTCTGGGCAAATCTTGGACCCTCAAAGTGGGCATGTCCAAGCCTTTTGTCTTCTCCCTGCACTCTGCTTCCTCCCCACCATGCAGAGGGAAGGGACTACATGGTCATGCCTGGGCAAGCCAGGACGTGTATCTCGCATGAGATAAAGGAAAAAGTTATTATACTTTTTTTTTTTTTTTTTCCCCATGTATTTATCTTAAGTTAAGAAACAAAAATTACTTTGCTCTCTATGGAAAGCTTGGGATTTAATCAAACATTTGGATAAATAAATGCACCCTCCAAGCTATGAAAGATTTTATTGCTTTGCTTTAAAATGATAATTTAAAAGTTGCTTTATAGGTATAATTTTCCACATTATAGCACCTACAAACTGATGTTGTGCTCTCATTGTGCTGGACAGTTTATGAATGCACTAATTGCTCAGACTGTTTAGAGCTTAGATTCTTTCTGTTGACTGCAACACATGGAGGATTTCACCTGTGACCAAAAACATTCCCTGCCCAAACAATCCTTACTCTTAATGAGCAAGATATTCACAGGCGGAGGAGAAGGAGGCAATGTGGCTCATTGTTACAAAGCAGATCAACTGTAGAGCAGAGGACAGGTCCTTCTGTCTACTGTCACAGTGCAGTGCCCTGGCCATGCTGCCTCAACACGTAATCTAAATCTTTCCAGTGCCCTTTGAGAAACCAGCAAATTAGCCTGCATTAAATACTGTGCTAACTCCAATGCAGCTTGCTTAAACATTGCCTCAGTATCTCTGTGCTGTATTCCAGCCTGTGTTTTTACTTCAGGGAATAAGTGTTGAGTTGCCTCTGTTTTAAAAAACAGTGATCCCTGGAAGGAAGGTTTGATTTGGACCCAGGGTGGTGTAATGTTCTCTTCACAAAGAAGGGAATAGGAGAAGAGAAATGATGGTTAGCTAACTTGTGATGGAGAGTATGTCAGTGTCACTGATTGCAAGACTTGTGAGGGAGCTAGGGAGCCTATCATGGGCAGTGAGATGTTAGAAACTACACTGTTATTGGACCATTCAGCCATGCATCCCAAAGAGGGAGAAAAAGTAAAATCCAAAATTACTTAAGGCTTTAAGATGTATTTTAGATATAATACCCCAAATAGCAGTTTTGAGGAAGGTAAAATTGGACCACAGATTTCAGGACTTTTTTTGCCTTGAAAGCTGAAAATTCAGAAACCAATATTAAGAAGGTTGGTTTAATTCAATCTTCTTTTGGGTAGCATGAACCTCTTTCTCTCAACTTGTCTCAGTTTCTGCCGTATTCTTAATTTATTTCCTACCATTTAAACATGTAATTACTTCTAATAGCAATACACTCATGATGTACTACGGCTATTCTTATTTCTCTCCCACACCTTCCAGGAGACAGGGCTTAGCAACATATTTATGACCTACTTAATAATTTGTGGCAGTTAAGGTGAGATGAACATGATATTTCTGCTTGGGACAAGAGGGTATCTGTCCTCTTCCAGAATCCGCATGTTTCTGCAGAATTTCTGCTGGGAGATTCTATAAGGCTACTCTGACTTAAAAGATTCCCTATGTGTAGGTCCAGCTATGCATCTGTGCCTGCTCTTAGCAAAATAGTTTGACTTACTTTTCTCTATCTCTTTGAGAGAGATGCTACTTGATTTATCTATTTCCTATAAGCTAAGAGGATGCTTGTGGACAGGTACTGCAGCTCAGCTGACACAATAGTGGCCAAATTGTAGAAATCTTGTCCTGGGTCTTCTTATAACATTCCTTACAATAAAATTTTCTTGATCAAGCCTCATGAACTCCTAATCTTTACACACTTTTAGATGAACATTTGCACTAACTTTAATACTTCAAATTTCTTAAAAAAAACACATCTTGACTAGTTAAAGTATCCTTACTTCCCTGCAGAACTGCAAATTTGTTCCTGTAAATTATGGAATATATATTTATTATGTATAGATATAATATTACTTGTTTGTTTATTTATTTATAATGTTATCAAATATATATTTAAATATATACACAACATGATAATAGAATAGATATTAAAAAAAATATAAATGCTCCATATATCTAGGATGTGGAACACCTCAATATAAGAAGTAAAAAATAGTGGAATATTGGAGCCATCATATCTGAGGAATACAGCAGAGATGTATTCTGACAACAAACACATTTGGAGGCAAAAATTACTTTTCCCACAATGGAAATTCCACAGATCGATTGATTGTCATTGCTGATTGCTTTTAGGAACTAGAGTTGTGATGTGGTACCTTCCTAATTTAAGCCACTCCCCCAGTTCACTCAATGAAATAAAATTGTTTCCATAGAAAGTTAGCTCACGTTTCTCTGAATACTATATTTTTGTTTTTACTGTAGCGTTTATAAGTTGGTTTGTGTAAATGATAGCCAGAAACAATACGTTAGAGTAACTGCTAGCAAGGTAACATTCAACTTACAATTTAAAACAATTCAACTACAATATCGATATTATTTGATTATTTGCAATAAGGTAATGAGGCTGGTGAAGGGCCTGGAGCACATAACCTGCAAGGAGGGGTTGAGGGAGCTGGGGTTGTCCAGTCTGGAGAAGAGAAGGCTGAGGGGAGACCTCACTGATCTCTACAACTGCCTGAAAGGAGGTTGGAGCGAGGTAGGGGGCAGCCTCTGCTCCTTGGTGGCAAGCAACAGGACTAGAGGAAATGGTTCCAAGCTGCACTAGAGGAGGTTCAGGCTAGATGCTAGGAAATATTTCTTCACTGAAAGAATTCTCAATTATGGGAATAGTTAGCCCAGGGCAGTGGTGGAGTCACCATCCCTGGGGGTGTTCAAACAGCCTGTGGACCTGGCATTTAAAAACATGGTTCAGTGTTGACCCTTCAGTGCAGGGTCAAGGGTTTGGCTGGACAATCTTTGAGGTCTCTTCCAGCTGGATGTTTTCTGTGATTCTATGATTCTGTGACATTAATTTAGTATTCAATTCCAATTTAATGATGTCCAGATAAAAACATATGTTGAGATCTCTTTCTGAATAGACAGCATAAATTTATTTACAGAAAGAGTGGTCAGGCATTACAACAGGATGCCCAGGGAGGTGGTGGAGTCACGGTCCCTGGAGGTGTTCAAGAAACATATGGACATGGCATTTTGGGATGTGGTGTAATGGCCATGATTGTGTTAGGTCAATGGATGGACTTGATGAACTTAGCAGTCTCCAACTCGCTCTGACATACTCCATCATTTTTGCCAAATCATGGCAGACAGGAGAGGTGTCTCAGGATTGGAGGAGAGCCAGTGTCCCTCCAGTCTTCAAAAAGGGTAAGAAAGAGGTGCCAGGGAACTATTGACCAGTCAGCCTCACCTCCACCCTTGGAAAAGTGATGGAGTGGCTCCTGCTGGAGGGCATCTCAAGGCACTTGGAAGAGAAGGTGCTTATCAGGAGTAGTCAGCAGGGATTTACCAAGGGGAAATCATGCTTGACTAACCTGATAGCATTCTGTGAGGACATAACTGAATGGATAGATTCAGGGAGACCAGTGGATGTAGTCTACCTTGACCTTAGCAAGGCCTTTGACACTGTCTCCCATGACATCCTTGTGAGCAAGCTCAGGAAGTGTGGGATGGAAGAGCAGTGAGGTGGATTAGGAACTGGATTACAAGACAGAGTTCAAAGAGTGGTGATTAATGGTGCTAGGTTCAGCTGAAGAGGTCCCCCAGGAATTAGTGCTGGGTCCAGTCCTGTTCAACATCTTCATCAATAACATTGATGAGGGGACAGAGTCTGCTCAGCAAGTTTGCTGATGACATCAAACTGGGAGGCTTGGCTGATACAGCTGAAGCCGGTGTGGCCTTCCAGGGAGACCTGGACAGACTGGGCACAGAGGAACCAAATGAGGTTCAACAAGGACAAGTGCAGAGTCCTGCACCTGGGGAGGAATAATAAACTGCACCAGTACAGGTTGGGAGGTGATCTGCTGGAGAGCAGCCCTGTGGAGAGGGACCTGGGAGTCCTGGTAGATAACAAGTTACCAGTGGGACAGCAATGTGCCCTTGTGGCCAAGAAGGCCAATGGGATCCTGGGGTGTATTAGGAAGAGTGTATCCAGCAGATGAAGGGAGGTTCTCCTTCCCCTCTACTCTGCCCTGCTGAGACCCCATCTTGAATACTGTGTTCAGTTTTGGGCTCCCCAGTTTAAGAGGGACAGGGATCTGCTGAAGAGGGTCCAGCAGAGGGCTGTGAGGATGATTAGGGGACTAGAGGGCATGCCTGATGAGGAGAGGCTTAGAGACCTGAGGCTTTTTAATCTGGAGAAAAGAAGACTGAGAGAGGATTTAATAATTTTTTATGAATATCTGAGGGCTGGTCAGGCGAGAGTGGACAGGCTCTTCTCATTTGCTCCCTGTGGTAGGACAAGGAGCAATTTGTGTAAGTTGCATTCCACCTCAACACAATGGGGAACCTCTTTACTGTAAGGGTCTCCAGAGAGGTTGTTCGGTCTCCTTCTCTGGAGATTTTCAAGGCCTGCCTGGATGTGTTCCTCTGTGATCTGTGCTAGATTTTATGGTGCTGCTCTGGCAGGGGGGTTGAATCTCCTTGGGTCCCTTCCAACCCCTGACATACTGTGATCCTGTGAATTGAAACAGTTCTATGATTCTATGAGATATAAATGCAATATTTTAAATTAGCAAAATCCTAAATAGTTTCCTAACACAGAATAATGTGTTGAGTGATAGAAATTGGAACATGGAATAATAGCTGAGTGATCTATGCATGGATTAATCTACTATAGGACATCTGGAATAACATCCTGCAGACTAGCCTTCAGTTCCAAGAAAGCATAATTCTAAGTACACAATTTTCCCCATTTTTAGCTTCATTTCTTCAGTGTTTGATATGCAAAATTAGAAGAGGAAACAAAGACTACATGGAGTGAGATTTAGTCCTGCCAAATTTCAGTAGGAAAATACGACTTAAGGGAGTGGAACATCTTCCTTACAAGAAGAGACAGAGGAAGCTGGGGCTTTTTAGTTTGGAAGAGACTGAGAGTTGACTTCATTAACATTTACAATATGTAAAGGATGATTGCCAAGAGGATGGAGCTAGGCTCTGCTGCGTAATGCCCAATGACAGGACAAGGAGTAATGGGTAGAAATTGGGGCATAGGAAGTTCCAAAAAAATACGAGGAAATTTTTTTCACTTTGAGGGTAAGGGAGCAACTGCCCAGGGTGGGTTGTGGAGTCTCCCTCTCTGAAGATACTCAAGACCTGCCTGGATGCAATCCTGTGTGATCTGGTATAGGTTATCCTGCTGTGGCAGGGGATTGAACTGGATGACCTTTCCAGTTCCCTTCCATCCCGTAACATTCTGTGATTCTGCGGTGCTGTGACTTGTGTACCTCCTGCATAAATCCTCAAAAAAATGATAAGCTGAAACGTCAGATACAATTATGCTTTTACAATGAACTTTCATGCAAGATTTAATAACCATATTTTGTGCATGCTGATGTACTGTGCTGGAAATCTGTAGGTTATTTTGTCTGTAGGCTTGGTCTAGAGGAACAATAAAGGCAGGTTAGTTGTTTTTTTTGGGTTTTTTTGTGTGGTTTTAAGTGTTACTGGAAGTATTACAATTTGCTTCACATTTCTTAACTATTCTACATGCCTGAAAAAAAAACCCAAAACCCCAAAATGTCTTTGATTTAACAATGACATATTAGAAACTGAAGCATGTGAAACACACTGGTGTTTTGCAAAATTAATTCTCCTGAAAGTTAATTCCTCTGTGCTTCTGCTGTTGTCAGTGCTAAGAAATCCGACTTTCTTCTCTGCCTATGCACATTCTACAGTGAGGTTTTATTTTCTTTCTTCTGTGCATTTTGCACTCATTTTCATTTATCTGTCATCAGAACATTAAAAAATCATAAAAAAGCTCGGTGTTATAAAAATTCTGACAGCACATTTTCAGCTTGCTTTATTTTGTTCTTGTTCAATTCACAACCAGTGTTTGGAAACATCAAAGTCTGTAGAAAAAGGGACTTTTTTTTTTTTTTTTTAACTGGCTATCAACTAGGCCTAGTAAATAATCCTGTAACTTTTATTTAGCATGTTTCTAACAACTGTTTGAGAGCAGCCTCCTTCTCCCACTGCAATTCCAAAAGATATGTCAAGCTCTTTCTTTGTGTTTGCAAAAAACCCAAATGAGCGGATTATCTGTAAGGTTCCCCCCAACTGTGCAGACTTGAAAGGCTCCTCCCAGGCCATTTTTCAAGCAGTGCAGCATTATTTGTGCAATGATTGAGCTCCACATTAAAAGCAATTAGGATTTTTGACTTATTATTTCATTGGAGACTGTTGCAGGCCTTCACATTGCAGGTGAAGTCTCTGGAGATTGGAAGAAGGAGCATATTATACCTATATTTAAGAAGGGTTAAAAATGAGGACCCTGGAAATTACCAACCTGGAAGGGTAAAAAAAGTGGACCTTGAAAATTACCAACTTGTCAGCCTCACCTCTGTGACTGGGAAGATCATGGAACAGATCCTGCTGGAACCTATACTGTAACACATGGAGGACAGGGAGGTGCTTTGAGGCAGCCAACATGACTTCAGCAAGGGCAAGTCCTGCCCAACCAGCCAGTGGTTTTCTACAATGGTGTAACTGCATCAGTGCAATGGATAAGGGAAGACACTCAGGTATCATCTATCTGGACTTTTGTAAAGCCTTTGACACAGCCCTCCACAATATCCTTCTCTCTGGCCTGGAGAGATATGGATTTGATAGGTGGACTGTCCAGTGGATAAGTATTTGGTTGGATAGTAGCATCCAAAGAGTAGTGTTCAGCAGCTAGATGTCCAGATGGAGATGGGTGACAAGTGGTGTCCCTCAAGGGGCTGTTCAATATCTTCATCAATGATACAAACAGAGAGATTATGTGCACCTTCCACAAGTCTGCAGATGATGCCAAGAACAAAGGACAGGATGCCATTCAGACGGACCTCGACAGACTGGAGAGGTGGGCTGAGGGCAATCTCATGATATTCAATAAGGCAAAATGCAAAGTCCTGGTCTTAGGACAACCCTCAATATCAATATAGGCTGGGGGATGATGACATTGAGAGCAGACCCACAGAAAAGGATTTGAGGGTACAGGTGGATAAGAAGCTGGACATGAGCCAATGATGTGCACTTGCAGCCCAGAAGGCAAATGGCAGCCTGGGCTGCATCAAAAGTGTGGCCAGTAGGTTGAGAGAGGCAATTCTGCCAGTCTGCTCACTCCAGTGAGACCTCACCTGGAGTACTGTGCCCAGCTCTGGGGCCCCCAACACAAGAGAGACTTAGATCTCCTGGAGCAGGTTCACAGAAGGGCCACCAAGATGATCAGAGGGCTGAAGCACCTCTCCTATGAAGACAGACTGAAAGAATTAGGGGTGTTCAGCCTGGAGAAGAGCAGGCTCTAGGGAGACTTTAGAGCTACACTCAAATATCTGAGGGAGATCTACAGGAAGGCTGAAGAAGAAGGACTGTTTAGAAGGGCTTGTAGTTATAGGATGAGTGGCAACGGTTTTAAACTGCAGCAAGGTAGATTTAGGTTGGATATAAGGAGGAAGTTTTGCACAATGAGAGTGATAAAATACTGGAACAGGCTGTCCAGAGATGTGGTTGAGGCCTTGTCCACAGAGACATTAATGATCAGACTTGATGTGTTGTTCAGCAGCCTGATCAAGTAGAGGTGTCTCTGCTCAAGATGACCTTTGAGGGTCCCTTCCAATCCCATGTAATACACAAATCTGTGAATATGCTTGCATATGTTTCCAACAGGAAAGCTGCTGGAGGCCATTAAGTCTCCAGTCCAGCAAAGAGGCCACATGGTTTAACACTGCATTAGTCTCTCCTCTGACTTGCAGTCAGGACACAGCTGAAAAATCTTACATCCAGTAGGTCCAGTGCTTCTGAAAACATTTATGCATAGTCTCTAGTCCAGCAAATAAGAAACTTATTTGGAGAACAAATAGAATTTGCACCAATTATGTAGCCTGAGAAGTTTACAGTGAAATGAAGACTTTAAACGTCTTTATTGTCTTGCCTAATATTAGGCTACTCAGGCAGCATCAGCAATCAGAAGGGTAAAGACATGAACCTTACTTGTGTCTCTCCTGCCATTTCATATGGACTACCAGATGCAGCAAGATGTGTTTGTGTGGCTAATCAATTGCTATTCTTGCTGGCAAAATGCACAGAAATGAAAATTTCTGTATTTGTGTGTGCAATTCTTTACTGCTAACGAGAGCAGAATACAACAAGGAGTTCTGTGACTGAGAGAAGCAACCTAGCATGGTCTTGGGTGCATTACCAGGGCTCCCTTTTAGCACCTGGACAAGATGCTTTTTAGGATGCTATTCTCTAGCCCCATAAGTCTTTCTAATTTGATGTTATTTGATGTGAATTGTGTGTAAGTAATGTTAATTATGCAATAGGTTTTGAAGAATATGTTTTGGTTGTACAAAGGAAATGTCAATCCCATTAACAATCATTATTACCTGTCAGGAAGCAGAAGCAGCTTTGAATGAATGCTATTTTTTTCCTGATATCTGTGCAGATGCATACCAATGATTCACATATGTCTTGTTTATTTGTATCCCCATCACTAAAACTGCCCTTTTCTTTCTCCAAGTTTTCTCTGCTTGGACTGAGTCCAGAAAAGAGACAAGGCTCTAACTTCAGGCCTCCTGTGAGTCAGCTTGTATTGAAATTATTTTGAAACAAAAGTTTCAGTTTTCATAAAGTGGCTCATCTGCTGAAGTGTTTCCAAACCTTGTTTCCAGTGGTCTCTGGAATTTATTAAGGCTGTGGGCAAGGGTTCAGGAAGATTAGAGCAGGGTTTTGGAGGCAGCACTCTGAAAAGAAGAATCTTGTTTTGTTTTGCTTTGTTACGTAATCAGTTAAGGTAGCTGACTAATAACAATTGACCATAGAGCTTCTCATTTTTTATGCTTTTTAGACTTTAGTATCATCCTCTTAACTCAGTAAATTTTTTATGAGCTTCTCTGAATTCTGTCATATGTTCTGAGGAGAGCCTGAAACTATGAAGGCTCATTGTGCTGGTTTGAGGCTAATTGGAGGATTTTTATGAGAAATTAGATTATAGGCTGAGAAAGGCAAACAAAATTGTGTCTACTCCACTCATAGGTTTGACGAGATGTATAAGAGTAAGAACCAAATCATAGATAAGGCAGAGAGCTGCTTTGGGTTGCTCTGGCTGCTGATCTAACCAAATTTCTGCTTCCTAAACCTCTCCCCCCGACCAACCTTCCTTGCTTACCTGGCACATAAGACAGATACTGGGATAAGATTGGTTAGTGGGGGGAAAGTAGTAGGGTGGTTGGGAACCCCTCTTGGGGACCCTAATCTCTGAGATGGTTATGGTGTTTCTGTATTACCTTCTTATGTTATATATCCATAAATATCTGCTTGTATATTGTGCAAAGCTGTAAATATAAAGCTTTGTTTATTAACTTCCAGCCAGCTGAGTCTAGCCTGGGTTATTTCAGAAGTCTGCATGTGGGGCAGATAACTGCTGAACCATCTTTACTGACTCTAAGGTGACTGGTAAAAGGTTCAAACAGACTATTAAACTAAACTGTTACAGTCTCTCTGCATTTCCCTGGCTTTTTTTTTTTTTTTTTTTTTTCCCCCCCACTGAGGACAAAGTTATAGTAGTTTGATAAAATAATACTCATGCAACCATGTTAGCAGCTTGTATTGTAATCTAGTTCAATGTGAACGAATCTTCCTTGAAAATGAACCATGAAGAATTGCATGAAATATTCCACCTATATTAGCATTGTAGATTGTTATTATTACAATCTCTGAATACATGGCCCCCAATCTATCCTCACATTGCCTTATACCACATTTTGTTGGATTGTTGTCATTCTGTAGTCAAAAAGCAGATGAATGTCCTTCTGAGAATTTTTCCAAAAACAAAGTTCCAGCCCACACCAGAAGACTTTGTTGCTCCCGAGGTTTATCATCTTCCAGTCAACACTGCTGAGGTTTATTCCTTTTTTATTAAGTACATGTAAGATTTCAACACAACAAAAAGTTACAATCTTCTTGTGGGGAATCTACGCAGGAAGTGTTTTTGCAAGAAAAGGAAATCCAGAAGAGTTTTAGAGAGAACAAACAATATTTTCTGTACCCTACAGTTCTACAAAAGGGTGCTACTGTATTAGAGGTTCTGTAGACTTTGCTTTTCACCAAGAATAAGAACCTGTTTAGGATTATCAGACCTTTTCCAGTCCAAAATCATGTCCTACTCATTCTAGTCTTGCAGAAGACTTCAAAGCTGAAAATGAAGATGGTTCCTCCAGACCGTCAATGCTACTATTGAATTACCTGCATACTTTTGCAAAATACATTACTGGTGAGCTGGGTGTCTTCTGTGTCCTTTATTTGTTAAGTAAGAAACCCTACCCATGTCTGATTACATACCGCCTCTGCCTGTTTTCATTAGGAAGGAAAAAGTAGGCAGATTTTCATAATGCAGTCCAGTCACAGAAATGAGTACTATGGAAATGAACAGGTACTGAAAAGATTAAAACAGCAATAATGCTAATTTCAAGTCATGTTTTAATGTGGAAAAAAAACTGAACACTTGCATTTTTTTTCCTCTGAATTTATGACTACTTTTCTCACTTGTGTGAAATATTGACAACTGTAAAAGTCTCCTCTTGGCAAATTAATGCTCCTTGTTTGATTTCTTTGGAATTCAGTTGTTTGTTTAATTAAGGATTGGTCCATATATTTAAAGTAATATTTTAGTAATTGAATAGTCTACAATAACAATTTCTGGTAACTTACCTTTTGGGGGATAATTAATTGTCAGCCTTTAGGAAATAAATAGGCTTCAGTTGGCAGCTTCTGCATTATTGAAATGCCTTTTTACTAGGAATAAAGTGAGCAGCAACAGGAGTAGGAAAATCATTGTTGGTGTGCTCTGATTTAATGTGAATTCAATATTCCAAAGCAAAGTTTCCACACATAAACATTTTCTTATACTTTTTTTATTCTTTGTTGTTGTTGTTTTGTAAGAGAAAGCAGCCCAGGAAGCCTCTAAGTGAAATTTTAGCTGTAATGTCATGCCAGATGAAGCAGTAGTTCATGGAAGCTATCTGGGAAAAAATACTATAGATTCCCTTTTTCACTCACAAAGGAAATGCCACCAGACATTTTGGCTTTCCGTTGCATAATTCAGGATTAAAACAACCAATCAGAGAGTTGGGTGAGATTGGTTAGATAAAATAAATATAAGGCCCTAGGGAGGGGTCTTGAATATGTTATCCATTCACAGTCATAAAGTTTCTAGAACAAAGAGTCATATATTTGTATATATTGATATTGATAACTGAAGAGGGACTTGCAAAAGAATTCAATGACAAGTTTGGTGGTTCGGCAGTTACCTCTGACTTTGAAATAACCCAGGCTAGGCTCAGTTAGCTGGAAGTAAATAAGTGAAGTTTTATATTTATAGCTTTGCACAATACACAAGTAGATATTTACAATATATAACAGATATATACAGACATACACAGTAAAAAAATTAATACAGAAACACCAAACCCCTCTCACAGATCATAGTCCCTAAGAAGGGGGGTTTCCAACCACGCTATCACCTTCCTGACACTTCCCAATCTTATCTCACTATCTGACTTATGTGACAGGAAAGCAAGAGTAGATCAGTTAGGCTGATTTGCAGCAGGAACGTAGCTAGAAGTTATTCAGATCCAGCTAAGAAGGCAGGGAGAGAGATGCAACAGCCACAGTAGCTAAAGCAGCTCTGTCTTATCTATGTTTGGGTTACAGCTCCTAAACATTTTTTTTTCTTTTTCAGTAAACCTATGAGTGAAGTAGCATCATCAATGTTTTCCTTTCTCAGACTATAGTCTAATTTCTTATTAAAATCCTCCAATTGGTTCAAACCATCACAACAGAGAAAGGGCTAATGGCTTCAAAGTGGAAGAAGGTAGATTTATATTAGACATTAGGAAGAAGCTCTTCACCATGACGGTGGTGAGACACTGGAAAAGGTTGCCCAGAGAAGCTATGGAGGCTCCAGCCGTGGAAGTGTTCAAAGCCAGGTTGAATGGGGCTTTGAAAGACCTGATCTAGTAGGAAGTGTACCTGCTTGGATCTAGATGATCTTTGACATCTCTTCCAGCCCAACCCATTCTCCTTTTCTCTCACTTCTGTGTCAGGGGAAACAGGCAGGTTAAATCATTCACAGCACTTTAATCTGTTACAGATACTTAATATCAGTATTTATGTTAATATTTTTGCATGCAAATAAGTATTCAATTTTCAAAAAGTTTGTACATGTAGGTTTACCTACTAATACTGCAGATGAGACAGCATTATGCCACAGTAAACCTACCGTTAGTAAATAATAGAAGCTGCTTAGCTTGCAAGTTCAGCTTGCAGATGGTAAAAGAACACCTCATTTTAATGGAATCACTACATTCCACTGTGCCAGATTACCCAAACCGTGTGGACTATTTGTAAGCACTAAGCATAGCTGACCATTGTTTTCATGACACTTGGCTGCACTGTCATCTTGCTGTAGGTATTGCAGTACATGGCAAAATATATATTCCACATTCAGTTGTAAATGGGGCATTGGGTTACTTTCAGGTATTGCAGTGACCCTAATGTATTAGTGTGTTTCAGAAGGCCTTTTATGAGCATTTGCTCTGTGCATTCTGAAAATGAAGTACTTAGCACATTACAATATGTAACCACACAATCAGCTATATAAGCAGTTACAAAAATATAATAAATTTACAACACCAAGGAATATAAGAAATCAATATTAAGTATCTTCCAATTCACATATTTTGAGAATGAAGTAACTCATAAGAAACCTTGAGCTAATCAAGGGTGATTTGAGTACACTGGGTATAAGATACAAAAGAGTAATTGCTACGGTTCCTGGGTGAGCCCCCCCCGCCCCCAAAGATGAAATTACTCCCACACATTAGAGAGTCTCTAAAGTCTACAGCAGATTAAAAGATACCAAGATTTCAGTGTTTAAGATGTGAAATGGAGAACAAATATTTGTTTAAAGGTCTAAAAGACTTATTTTCTAAACAAAGCACTGTCTTACACAGTTGATGATATTTCTTCAATTCCAGAATTATAGCAGAATTGCATAAGCTTCAGATATGAAAAATGACTGATGGAAGATGTCTACTAAATGTCAAGTAAACAATGTTCCACTGCTAGAATATTTTGAGCAACTGCAGCAGAATAAGCAACTGGAACAGAAAGTGTGATTTTAGGTGGACATTTCCTTTGAAGGGAAATTCTAGTCACAGGGTAATAAATGAAAATTTCTGGCAGCTTCAATGAGCTAAGAGTTCACTTTTGAAATGTAAAGTTTTGTTTTCAGTACTCTTTGATCTGATACAAGACTTCTACTGTACTTTTTTCCAACATGATAATTACATGTATAGTGTATGACACATGCACAAATATACGTTATACACACACACACATATATATAGACACAGATGTATACGTATGGGTTCCCCAGTTCAGGAGGGACAAGAATCTACTCAAACAAGTTCAAGGGCAGGCTACAAAGGTGATGAAGGGACTGGAGCAGTACCCTATGAGGAGAGGCTGAGGGACTTCGGACTGTTTGTTCTGGTGAATAGAAGACTTAGAGGGGATCTAATCGGTGATTATAAATATATAAGGGCTGGGGGTCAAGAGGGAGGGGACAGGCTCTGCTCAGCTGTGCCCTATGATAGGGCAAGGGGAAATGGGTATAACCTACAGCACAGGAAGTTTCACCTCAACATGAGGAAGAACTTCTTTACTGTAAGGGTCATGAAGCACTGAAACAGGCTGCCCAGAGAGGTTGTGGAGTCTATTCTGGTGACTTTCAGGACCCATCTGGAAGTGTTACCGTGTGACCTGCACTAGATTATGATCCTGCTCTGGCAGGGGGGTTAGACTCAACAATCTCCAGAGGTCCCTTCCAACCCCTAACATCCTGTGATCTGATGAACTTGAAACCCATATCATTCTGGAAAGCATGAAAATCAAGCTGAGAATGTCAGTAAATGTAGTCCCACATAAATCAGATTCTAGATGTTAGGTATGGTCTTATACATTGGAACTCTGTGGACAAAATCATGTACATTTGAACAATATTGTTCTCTTTAAAGTAAATCTAGACTTATAACAACAGTGATTCTAAACAGAGGGGTCTTCAGAACCAGAGTGTAACTCTAGAAGAGTGGTGATTTTTACTATGTTCATTCAAGAAGTATCTTCACAAGAAAGGTCAATAAAATTTTTACTGTTGAAGCCAAGACTGTCAGTCTTATCCAAAAGTTATGAACAGCAAAACTGTGTAGCTTGCCTTTTGAAATTGCTCTGATAAAAAGTGTTGTGAACATATCTTGAAAGAGTTCATAATATAATGCCCTTGCACTGGCCTTTTAATTAGTGATTAATAATAAGACTCCACTGTTTTACAGTTTGATAAGATAGTTTTTCATTGGATGATGTGCTGGGCTCACTGCCAGCTATTACAGTGTATTCACCAAGCATCCTTCATCCAAAATATTTAGTAAAGCCAATGGGAGAAGCCTTTTAAAGGTCCCATTTAAGAGTATATCCACTATGAAAAAAGGATTTCAAAGCAGTCAGAGAAGGAAGATGCAAATTTTGAGGCAGCACTATTGTTAACACAAGTTATTTTGGGGTTTTATTTAGTCCACATTCAGTAACAAACTGGAACCTCTTGAACACAGGTGTTCTAATTTTTCCTTAATGCTACATCTAGAGTAAGATCCTTAATTTTTAAATCAAAATGTCTGAGAAATGCAGTATTTTTGTCAAGGCTACCATTGTGGGCCTGGTACAGTAGGGTTAAATTACATTTCACAGAATAAAAGGAGTTATGGTAACTGCAGAAATTAAAAGGGAAGCTTCTTGCTTGTCTTTGTCTGAGTGGCTGTACAGCAGCGCTCTTTCACACTCTGCTTTACAATGACATTCAAGCAAGCAACCACAAGCAAACAAATAAAAAACATGTTTCTATTTTCCCTCAGGAAAAAAGGAGTGAAGTAGTTTTCCCATGCTGTAAGAACTGGAAGACTCCAAAGAGGGAACAATACAGAACTTTGCATGAAGCTATGTAGTCATGAGATCTACAACACAAAAGCTAATATCGGATTAACTGCAAACGAATGTTTTAAAAGATTTCTTTGTCTTTTCTAGAGTGCTTGAATGTTCCCAAATAAATAATGAGCGTTGGAAGGTATTAATCTCCCCAAGGGAGAAAAAAGTTTCTGTAAACATGACTTTAAGAAGTATTGCTGCAGGCCATGAAATCTATACAAGCAAACAAAGCCCAGGAGATAGATTGCCTTCTGGCAGACTAGTAGCAAACATTTTTTTTAGCAACTTGCTACGTTCTTCAAAATAATAACAACTATTGTTTTTAAATGGAAATATTTTCTGTTTGAAGCAGTATTTTAAAAAGCCTTGGGATCAGAGCATACCACAGGAAGTCTTATCCCTAGTCCTGTGGAATGCAGCATGGCTCAAATCCACATGAACATAGGTAGCTATATATTTGATTTTAAACTGACTTTGAAAGTGGTGGGGGTTTGGTTTGGTTTGGTAGGGGCTGTCAGACTAACTTCCCAGACCTTCATAACTGCTTCTTTCTGTTTCAATTTGGGTTTTTTCCTTGCTTCAGATCAGCTCATTTGATAGTCCTCTACTAAAGAGCCTCTAAGTGGACATGGAGACAAGTTCACCAAACTCTATGCAAGACAAATGATGCTTTAGTGCAGCACTTTCCTACAATGTTAACTTTAAAAGATGACTGACTGTAACCCCTCTGCTAGGAGAATCCAATTAGAATGGCAGAACACCTGTGTCTAAGATGAGCTCTAAACACATTACAGGATAACTGCCATTTTTATGAGCTGAACTACCTAATTCCACCACCCAGCTGAGAGAAAATCCAGACATGAGGAAAGTGTAGGCTGTGCTAAAGCAAGAGGTGTTACGTTACACGTGTTGTTCTGCTAGTTGACAGTCCACTGACAACTTGCATGGTCTGAGAAAGAACTTACTGATGCAGATTCTGTAAAAAATGCTAAAAGAAGCACCTCACATTGAGAAATTACTTGGCAGATTGTTAAATTAATCCATTAAGTGTTAAATATAAGAGAAAGATGTAACAATTGCATTTAACATTGGTTTGTCAGAACTTTCCCACTTATTAATTTCAGGGACAATGGCTTTAAGAATAATATGACAGAGGAGTATCTTACCATGAAGCACAATAACTGACAGCTTTATGTTAACTAGAGATGGCTGGTTTCTTTACATAACACTTTAACACCAGCCAGTAACTAAGTACCACACAACCATTTACTCCAGCCCTTCCACTGAGATGGGGGAGAAAACCAGAAGAGTAGAAGTGAGACAGCCTGTGGATTGATATAAAACTAGTTTAATAGGTAAAGCAAAAACTGTATGCACAAGCAGAGTAGAACAAGGAACTCACTCACCACTTCCCATCAGCAGGCATGTTCTCAGCCATCTCCATGGAAGCAGAGCTCCATTGTGTATTACTTGGGATGAGAAACACTGTAACTCTGAACATCCCCTCTTTCTTCTTCTTTACTCAGGTCTAAATCCTGAGTATGACATCATATGGTATGAGACACTCCTTCAATCAGTTGGGATTAGCTGTACCACTGTAAAAGGTTAAGCCTCACCTGGAGTCCTCTGACTCCTCCCGGGGGGGTGGACTGACCTTTCCCCAGGTGTCATGGTTAGCCCCTCCCACTTCCTGCTAAGGACTTGCTATAAAAGGGGGGGAAACCATCCCCTTTTATCCCTTTTTTTTTTGTTTTGCCTGCCTGGGCTGATTCCTTGGTGCTTTGCTTCTGGTCACCATGTGCTCTTCAGCCAAATGTGGAGGAATACCACCATTTTATTGGGAACTCTTAATTAACTGCCCTTCATCACCAAAAAAGTCTGTGTCCAGCTTTCATTCACCATCCAGTCATCAATTCCAGTGTTTGGACTCAAAACTTCACTTCCACAGGTTGTATTTCTATTTTGTGTATTTTGTTCCTTTTCTTCCCCTTTCCACCCCCCCCCAGCCTCTGTAATTTTTTCTTTATTTTCCCATATCCTGTATTCTGGTTCCCCTTTTTTTTCCCCACCTTCTGTAAAAAAACTCCTTTACCACCTATTTATTGTTAAAGTTTTATATCTTTTTTTACTTCCAAATAAAATTTGAGTATTTATTGGGCTTTTGGGCTCAGGGGTGGCTAACTTCAACACAATACATCCACCTGTGTCTCCTCCCAACTTCTTGTGCATCCCCAGTCTACTCACTGGTGGTGTACTGTGAGGAACAGAAGATGCCTTGACTCTGTGTAAGCACTGGTTAGCAACAACTAAAGCTTTCCTGTGTTACTAGCACTGTTTCCAGCAGAAATCCGAACCATAGCCTCATACTAACTGAAAATGTGACCTCTGTCCCAGCTGCAATCAGGAAATATTAGATTAAATACTGTAAATATTTTGCAACACCTGCTGTTAATTCTAGATGTTTAAGAAGTCATATAGGTTGATCATGCACTCTTGGGATATGGAGTACAGCAACTTGATGACAGAGTTCCAGACATTCTCCTTTGTAAATCTATTTTGAAGTGAATCGTAAGAAGAAACCTGCAATTCAGTAGAAGTTTTGATATGAAGTCTTGTACTCTTGTTTTGGTGGAAGTCTCTATTGCAACAACAATGCTTTGCTGCTGGGATTTCAGAACTGTCCACCACAGATTAGATGTCCCTGCAAAAAATAATATGCTGCAGCTATAAATAACAATTTAGATGTGACACAAGTGCCATATATTTATTTTAGAAGCAGCAAAGGACACAAATGAGTTTTTGCTAGGAATTTGTATTGTAAAGTGCTAACATTTCTATTTAAATGTCTTATTATGTCAGCCAGCATCTATGCTTTTATGCATCTTTCTTTTTTTATTCAAGATATTCTACCAAAAATAAATAATTAAACCACAGATGAACTGTCAAAAGGGAACATTCATATTTTAACGCAACATTAACATTTTGGTAATTAACATGGCAGTTAATGCTTTTAGCAGATGTAACAACATTAGACTTGTAAATTTTAATTAAAGTTAATGGTTCACGATAGCTGTAGGGACCAGGCATCCTCTCTGGATACTGAAAACATGTCTAATGTGATTAGAAATACTAATTGAAGAAAAAAGGACTGCAATAGTAATGACTGTACTTCTTTATCCTACTAAATTATTGCAAACCTGCAGCAACTTAAAAAATGTATTTGCAAGAGGAAGCTTGAACAGTCAAATGCTCCTCCTGAAGAAATTTAGAAGGGGTCAAAAGAACATTGCAGACATTTTTTCTGTTAGAAAAGGAAAATTCATTAATTCAAAGCCACTGCTCCTTTCTTTTCCTCCTGAGACCATATTCCCAAGAAATACTATAAAGTTATTTGATTACATTTCACATCCCTTTTGGATTTAATTAGGAACTAATGTGTTAGTTTTAATTCCCTCAGAGGCTTTGAATCCCAATAGCAGGCAAAGAAACAGGACTGGCACTGGGAACTATGACTCAAGTGGACATTTCTCAGTTTTAGTGCAAGTTAAGAGATTGGTAGTGAGTTCTTTTCATGGCTTGCTGATACATGAAACATTTTAATAAGCACAGGAAAAGGATTAGTTTTACTAAGGGCAATTACAAGCTGCTAGCCACCTATAAAATGCACTCCCATTTTATTGTAAAATGTCAACAATATTTATTTCAGTTGTTCTGGGGAGGTTTTTTCCCCTCTCTAAACCTGGCTCCAAAGGCTGGTGAAGTCTGTACCAAAAAAAAAAAAAAAAAAAAAAAAAAAAAAAANAAAAAAAAAAAAAAAAAAAAAAAAAAGCAGTCTTTATTCTAGGAAAATTGTCACTGAAAATCATCTTTCTACTAGAGTTTCCAACTAATAAACATTGAATACTAGAAATGAAGTTTACTTCTTTTGACTGACAATAGTTACTCTTACAACAAATGCAGTTATTCTCCTGTAGTGCCGTTAGCTCTATTTCTGCCAACACCTCTCCAACATTATCGTAAAATATTATTCTTTTGCATTGCAGCACAGGCATAGGCTTCATTCTATCAGGCAAAGTGCAAAGACGTGGTGAGAGACAATTCTTGTTTGTAGGAGTTGCAATATAACCAGTTGTGACACAGGCTGAAAGAAAGGGTGCTAGAGGAATGAATGCTGTTCTATCTTCCTTTAATTTCTAGCTGAAAGGCTGGAAGAAAAGACTAGGAAGTTTGGCCAGGCTTGTATGGAAAGACTGAATGAAGCTACCTGAACATTATTTATTAACACTGGAGTGCAGAACATGTACAAAGACTTGTATTAGTCTCTGGGCAAAATGCCTATGTGCTATGCTGAGATTTTTTAGTCTTGTATCAAGACCAAATGTAAACACTAAATGTTTAAGTAATCATTAAGACTTGATGTTCCTTTCCACAAAGGTGTACATTTTGTAGAATTCAAGTGAGATCTTAATTGTGCATTTTGGATAGTTGTCCAATTGTACTGTATGATACAGCATATACACATGATACATGTGAATATGCACTTTCATGAGGTCTGTGCTTTAGTGACTTTCTTGCGTGCTAAACAGCGAAGTGCTTTTACTTTATGCATTGGTTTCCACTGGAAAAAAATCTCAACGTAAACCTTCTTCTAAATTTTAACTGTGTTACCACACAAAAATAGTAAGTTGCTGCCATGAATTTCTCAGGGATGCAACACCGGGAAAATAACAGTGTGATCCAAGCAAGGAATTGATTAACAGGAAGGGGCAAATAAAAGTTGTGGTTGCTGTTTCAGTAAATGTCTTAAAGGCTACTTCTGCATTTCCTGAACAGCACTAATGCTAATGTGAATCTCCATATAAATCTATAAAGACAGATATTTATTTTATTTGACTTAAATTGTAACAGCCATGGCTTTTAAAAAATAATTTACTGCATTTTTGTTTTGTGGTTCTATAGTTGTAATGACTCAAACATAACACGGTTTCAGGAAGCTATAGTTTACTGAAGGACAAACTTGACTGAATTTTTAGTTTTTTAATTCAGTTAAAATTCCCAGATCCAACAGCTAAGGTCTAGGTCTTCAGCTGTGTAAATCAGCATGACACCACTGAAGTCGTATCAGCTCTGCTAAGACTAGCTAAGAACCTGAACCTCAGTGACACCAAACAGTTTATAGGATTTATTGGTAAGTACATGTTTATAGACTCAAAGGCAGTTTCTAATCCTGTGTTGTATCATAAACACTACTGCCTGGGACAAACAGGCAGAAGGTAGCAAAAGTGCCAGCTGTTGTTAGACCAAGTCTGGCTTTTGCTCCTTCAGAATGACTGCTGCATCCAAGCCTTGCAGTGAGAGACCATCTGCTTCCAAAGGCAGTGCCTGGGAAAACACAGCAGCCTTCCGTTTGCTTGACCACTTTCCTGTGTGGGTATTTGTTACAGAAACCAGTAACTGCTCTGAGGCTTTGCACTTTGATGCACCTTGTGCCAAATCCTGGATGCAGCTCTGCAAAATGCAAAAGTTCTAAGTCATAATTATGAACTGTATTGATTTCTATCCAAACAGCACATTTTAGGCTTCCTACTGGTCCAGCTACACTATGCTCACTGGTGCCTACTAATGCAAACCCCTTTTTAACCTCTGTTGTTTGAATCTCCTGTTCTATTTACTGTTATAATTCTTAATTATATATAAAAAGTATTATTATTGCTCCTATTATTACTGCTACTACTACAGAAATACCTTATTTTGTGTTATTTCCACAATCTTTGTCTGGATAAATGTCTTTTAGCTTTTATTTTGGCAGTTTTCAATTTGGAAGATTAATTTTCAATTTGTTCTCTCTTTTGCTGTTCACACTCTGTTTTTCATAAATGGCAAAACTTTCCTGCATGTAATTAAAAACAAAGAAAAAAAAAAGGAGGAAATGGAAACAGAATACTGTAATAATGTTTTTGGTGAAGATGGAATGAAGAAGTTGAAAGAAGGACTAAAACTCTGAATTAAACATTTAGAACAACCATGCGTTTGAATAATTATTGTTGTTGGTGTAAAATAAACCCAGTTATCTACTTTTCACAAAGTCATATTAATTTTCTATGTAGTCACACCTTCCTGCACAGCAATATTGATAAGGGTTTAGAGTTCTCTGCTGTCACTTGAAACTGAGCTGTCAGCCTTCAGGTTATATGGAATTGCAGAGTCAACCTCCTTAATGTTTAGAAATGTCAGTATGTATGAGAAAGAACACCTCCATTTTCATTAGAACACAAATCAGCTCTGTAAGAGGTGAGCAAAATCACCTCTAGAAAAATGTGTTGAGCAGTCCCATTCCTCAGGATTTGTCTCAAAACTAAAAGGGTTTGAAGCTAGCAGTCACACCTCCAATTCCTTTTATTTATAGTTTAAATGGTTATTTATGACCTCCACTATGAAATTTTTCAGTCCCCTCACAGTTTACCTGCACAGTACAGGTATTTACCGAATATAAACCTGCTTTCATCTGTTCCACTTAAAACTTCCACCAGCTAATTTTATTTGATGAAGCAAACACAACAAATTATTTCACTGTGGGAGGTAAAGAATCAATATAATTTTATCAATATGAACAAATAAAACAAATAATCACAATTACCTTCTTTATGCCTTTTAAAAGTTGACATATCCATTTTCTATCTCCCCTTTAGTTATCTCATTTACTAACTTATATTTATACTGTAGTTTTCTAGACATTGTTTCCTCTTATGTTTTATTTGCTTGCTGTTATTTTTTCCTTTTAATCTCTCCCATTTTCCAGTCCTAGTTCAGGAGTTTTCAATACTTAAAAAAAAAATATTACCTTGTATAATTTTGTACCACTGTCAAACCTGGTCATCTTAATATCTTTTCTTTATTATTTAAAAACAGTATGCAACCAGCAATGGACCCAGCACAGATCCTCTTGAAACTGTAGTAGGAACCTCCTCCACTTTGGAAGTGGATTATTTATTTCTAAATCAGTTATTTGCTAATTATTGTTTCTTTCATCTTATTGCAAGGAAGGTTGATTTGTTTAAGAAGCATTAGTGAAGATTTGTCAAGAAGGTGCTTTTGAAATAGAGAGATCTTATCACATCCAGGCTTAACATTTCCACATACCTTTTAAAAAACTCCCAAAGGTTTGTATGGTATAAAGGACTCTCCTGTAGGAATCTCTCACAGTACCTGTATAAGCAAACAATCTTTCTATCCTCACCTTTGTGGAATTCTTCTGTCTTTAAACCGTAATAATTTATTGGCACTACAAAGTCTGCAACAGCAGGCTTCCTGCTTCTGATGTCTTTGGAGCAGGTTTTACAGTGAGGTTTTACACCATTACCAACATTTCCCTTCAAATGCTTTTGACCTGCCTTTTACAGTTTTACATTTAGCTTGCCAGAGGTTTTGCTATTTTCTGTTTTCTTCACCTGAACACAGTTGTTTTTTGCTTTTTTTTTTTTTTCAGGTGTACCTCTCTCATATAGTGCTCTGCTAGTCTTTTGGAGGTCCTGTTACCAGCTTTGATACTTAGAAATTCTAACACAGGTCACCTTCCCCTTTGGTTGTTGCTTTCAATTTACTTTTAACAAACTTCCTTGATTTTATGTAGTCTGCTTTTCAACATTCGCTGTTGCTATGGTAAATTTATTTGGCCTTTTCACTTCTACAAGAATCTTGAATTACGATCAAAATTCTGAAACAGTTCTTTGATAACTGAAGTTCTGAAGAAGGTCTGGTACCCTGCTTGGTCCAAACCAGGAGTTTTCCAAGCTCCTTTGATTAATTGCTTCATTTAATGATTTGTCTAAAAGCTTCAGTTCTGCATAAAGCTCTATCATAATATTTATCCAGTGTAGATATAACAGATCTCTCTCTTTACTCCTGCTTTCACAGGCTTTCTGATTTCCTCTACCACCGTCACAGACAGCTATCCTAGACTTCTTTTAGCAGCAAAGAACCAGGGCAGAGGGAAACTTGAGCTTGATCTTTTTATATCAGTTGCTTCTTTTGATTAATGTTTATTGATTTGAGGAACCTCAAGAATTGTTAACCAGTGAACCGTGTTATGCTCCTCCCTCTGTGACCATGAAGAAACCTCTTTCTGTCCTCTACTGTCCTAGTGAACTCTTATATCTGAAAGTTTAAAAGTTTTTCCTAAGTTCATTCTGTTAATGAATATCTCAAGGGTTCAGATCATAGATGTCTGTGTCTGAGGATAATAGAATGGTTTGGGTTGGAAGTGACCTTAAAGATCACCCAGTTTCAACCCACCTGCCATGGCCAGGGACACCTTCCACTAAATCAGGTTGCTCAAGGCCTCACTCGGCCTGGCCTTGAACGCCTCCAGAGAGGAGGTATCCACGATCTCACTTGTTTCAGTGTCTCCATGTAGAGAGGTATGTGCAATAGTAGAAAGCAAACTAGGAATCATCCAGGAAGTAGGCCTAAACATCTGAGTTCTCCGTTGACTTCTACGTCGTGACCTAGCAGTTTCTAGCTGCTCTAAAATCCTGTCAAAGGACACTATTTTCCAGTTCAGTGACAGTCCAAGCATAACATTACCGTTCCAAATTCCCTTTGTCATAACTTGATATTTTTTATATCCTTGAACACTGGCCAGAATTGTATGCTACATATATTCACAAATTTCAATTATCAGATAAGGACCGGTGGAGCTTCCTTAAATTAGTATTGATATATAAAGAAATTTATAGTAGCAAGGCTAGTGAAATGCAGCATGAATTCTCAAATAGTGAGGTCCTCATTTCTTCTGCCTCTGGCTTCATTCCAGGTGTAGAGCATTACTGGCAGCACCTTCAGGAGCTCATAAGACTTAGGAAACAAGCCATGTTCTGCCTCTCAGATCCCTAATCCCAGAAATGTCTTTGTCTATTTTCTCATATCCTTTGCTAGCTGGTTAGGCACTGTACCCTCCAGCCTCCAAGAGAAGCATTTGCCAGAGATAAACCTACTCCTTAACAATCCCTAAGGCTACCAGATCTTCTGGAGCTTCTTCTGCCTCTCTGATTCTGTCTGATATAAGGACTCCATTACAGGGAATACAAGATGAATTTACTTAACTGAAAATGTGCATTGAAAAGTAAAGAAAAAGCATCCTTCTGTGCTGTATAAGGCTTTATTTATAGGTCTTAAGACAATATTACATAGCATGTGGAAGATTTATCACTTTGCAACTTTAAAAATGGGCTCATTGTAGTTACTTTTATATTAAAGCCTTTTTGCCTGGTGATGAGGATGGACTAATGAACTGAAATAGTTAATTTAAGGTTTTCTAATTCTCAAACACCAAAAAAGAAATGGAAACAACCATTCTTTAAGAAGACTGGAATATGGGAAAGACGCAACAGCAACTGGCAACACTGGGCTAAAGCAGTTCCTGGATTGAGGAAACTAAACAGAGAAGTCAAAATATTATGGAAATGTGCAGTGAAATAACAGCATGGAGAAAAGAATTGGGAGAATAATAGAGTAAGTGCAGTGAGTACAAAAATAGGAACAAAGAAAAAAAATAGCTCAATGCAGTCAGATTAAGCAAAGTAAGACAGTGAGAAACCTGGTGGAAAAATAAGGCAAATAAGCTCTGAATATTCTCTTTTAATGCATGAATGTAAGGAAAGAGTCAAATGCTGTCTCCCCCAGTGGTTGTGAACTGCTCATTTTCCATTTGAATCTAGAAAAGAGCAGTTGTCAGTTTTTGTTAGAGTAGTAATTGCCTTTACTTGCAATCAAATGATACCTAGTAAGACTCAGTATTTTGTGGTCAGCTACACACCAACAATTAATCCCATCAGAGATTCTGCAAATATATGACTGTCTCACATAACTATATTTCTGGTTAAGACTACAGAGACTTTTGGAGATGGAAAACATTCACTGGAATTACTGATCAAAATTCTTTTGAATAACTCCTTGACACTGCATGACAGATTTATCAGTTTTCAGTCTTTGGTATGTGAAGAAACCTAAAGTATTGCACTTTTAACAAGAAAACAGTGCAATGCACTCTTGTGGCCAAGAAGACCAATACCATTCTGGGGTGTATTAGAAGGACTGTGGCTAGTAGGTCAAGAGAAGTTCTCCTCCCCCTCTACTCCTCCCTGGTGAGGCTGCATCTGGAATATTGTGTCCAGTTTTGGGCCCCTAAGTTCAAGAAGGACCTCAGGGAACTGCTTGGAAGAGTCCGGCACAGAATCACAAAGATGATTAAGGGAGTGGAACATCTCTCTTACAAGGAGAGACTGAGGAAACCAGTGTTCTTTATTTTAGAGAAGAGAAGCCTGAGGGGTGACATCATTAATGTTTATAAAGATGTAAAGGGTGAGTGCCAAGAAGATGCTCGCAGATGCCCAATGACAGGACAAGGGGCAATGGGTGGAAGTTGAGGTCTAGGCAGTTCCATCGAAATGTGAGGAAAAAAATTTTTTCACTGTGAAGATGACAAAACACTGGAACTAATGCCCAGGGAGATTGTGGAGTCTTCCTCTCTGGAGATATTCAAGACCTGCCTGGATGCAATCCTGCGTGATCAGCTCTAGGTGATCCTGTTCAGGCAGGAGGGTTGGCCTGGATAATCACTTGAGGTCCCTTCCAGCCCCTGCCATTCTGTGAAAAGAACTGAGGTAACTCTTGGTCAAAAAACTACTTTTACAAGACAGTTTATCCACAAACAAACAAAATATAAATTCTCTTTAATCATGATTCCAATTGATTCATTTGGACTGTACTTTTAAAAAAATACACAATGCACTTCAAAGGGGAAGATCGTAGGGTATATCTGATTGCATAGGCAGCATGGTCACCTTGTCACTGTATTTGGCTAGTGACACCAAATAATCCAATGCTAATAAAAAGGAATGATAGAGAACACTTAATAAATGTGCTAACATCAGAGACATGAGAGACAACAAAAAATAACTTCCTTTCAACCTTTTGTTAGACTTTGTATTACTGGATATACTGTTGATACCTGAAAGCTGGAGAGTTTGCTTCAGATGCAGACAGTTTTGTACAAAGGGAGATAAGCAGACTTTTTCCTAGACACACTGTCCCATTCCCCATTTATTCTGCAAGAGATATAAATCAAATATAGCTTTGCCTGTTACAAGGGAAAAATCCCAACTTTTATTAGAACTGAGACTTTGCTTTGGAAAAAATAAAGCACATGCACTGTTCTGCCACTGGAGTGCCAGAGCTCTCTTTTACAGTTTCCACATTGGAGGAAGAAGACATTTGATCACAATAATCCATAACTTTAGTAGGGAAATTATGACCAGCTTTTATAATTTTTCCTCATCACTGGTTCTAAAGATCTGTGTTCTGTGAAGTTAATTGTTTTTCCTCATCCTTGCAGGAACATGAAGGACAGCAGTATTCTGGAATTCAAAATTTTTCATGCACTTAAAGACTCAGCACTTTTATAAAAGTAGAAGCAGGTAGGATTGACTGTCTTTTTTATTCCTGTGACTGTCATTTCTCCCAAGTATAGAAAATATGTGTTTGAGTCACTTTTAACTGATATATCTGATCAATACCTAAATGTCTTGTCTAGATTATCACAATTTCCATACAAAATAAAAACGACCTTGTTTGACAGGCTGTTTTCCAAAGGAGACTGGGTCAAAGCCTTAGACCTGCATTGCTCACTGGAGGGCAGAACCAGTCCTCTGTTTCCAAAGGCCTGAGCTTCCGGAGACTCCTGGTGCTGTCAGCAGAGCGCTGTGCTTTCCCTAACCGTGGTATTACGAGACTGCCGATATAGATGAAGGCTTCATTGTGCTGGGCAGCATAAACATGCATCAAATGAATAGTCTCCGTCTCAAAATATTTACTAGTCAAGGTACTTTTCAAGCGAGCTGTAAACTCCCCCGCACACACGAAGACAGCAGGCTGGCGCTCCCCGCCGCTAGATGCACGCTGTCTCTCCGGTTCCCAGCCAAGCCCAGAGCCTGAGCGAAGCTGTTCCGGGCCAGAGCCGTACCCGGCAGCTCCGGTCACCCCGCAGGACGAGGCCGCCCGGCCGCGAGGAGCTGTCCGCGAGAGACTCCCGTCTCCCAGTGCCACACACCACACCTCGCCAGTATCCAGCTCCCTCATATGGCTCCCGGCAAACCGCAAGCGCCACGCAGACCTGCCGCCGCTGGCGAACCCCTCGACTTCGGCCGGGAGGGGGTGTGGTGTGAGGCGGAGCCCGGCGGCGGCCCCGCCTCCCTCCTCGGGGATGCCGGGATGTTTACGGGCCCGGCAGGAGCTGCGGGGGGCGGAAAGGAGGTTGGGGTTGCTGCGGGTGCCTGAGCTGCCTGCCAGGAGCCTAACTAGGCGCTCGCGGCCACCTTCGGCCCGGCGCCGCGCTTGAGGCACCCGACAAGCCGGGGAGGGGAGGAAGCCAGTTGCGGGCCCCCGCGCCAGGAGAAGGCGGCGCCAGGCTTCCCGGTGAGCGGGGCAGTAGCAGGGCCGCTGGGCGAGCGGCACGGGGCCGGGGCCGCAGCAGGGGGTCCCGGTGGTAGTGGCTGCCTTCCTGGAGACGCTCCTCCATGTTCCGCGCGGGCGACTGCCAGGATCCCGCCTCTCGCCGCCTCCTACTGGTCGCCGGGGCTCACACTGGCAGTGCTATTGGACGCGGCAGCTGCCGCTCCGCCCGCCGCAGGGGGAGGGAGCCGTGTGGGTCTGAATTCGAGAAACTTTCTGCGCCGCACTCGGGCGGCGGGGTGGCCGCGGCGGTGCTTGATCATCGTGCGGGGCAGTCACTATGCGTCTGGCGCTCGGCGGCCTGAGGGGCAGAGGACCGTTGTAGGGACGCCTGGCATTGTGGTGGTGCCTTACTGAGGGCTGGTGTGGCGTCTCGGCTGGCAGCGGCTGGCCCTGTTGTGGGACACAACTGACTCTGTCGAGAGGAGAGTGGGCGTCCGGGGACGCTGCTCATCGGCGGCCCGACTCGTCCGCCTGAGTGCGCCTCTGGCTGCCTCCGGCTTGGGTACAGTGCTGTTCGCTGAAGCCCCCGTTCCTCTGCCCCTGTCCGGGCTCTTCGGGTTAATACCGCAAGCGTGGATTGGTTCAGTGCTGTTGCTCGTCGTTTCGAGTTGGTTTCCTCCGGGATCCTCTGTTGTCCTCTCACCTGGGTGGCGGATGCTCGCCGAGAGGTCAGCCGAGTCTGGAGGTTTTCACACAGTGCTGAGTAAAAACGATGTCGTCTGTAAGAACTACGGCCCTGTGATAGTGAGTCGACAGAACCCCAACCGAGGCAGGAGCCTGCTGCCTCTGCCCCTTTCCCTACTTACCGGGCAGCTGCCGCCGGCCGAGGGGAGCTGCCGTGGCCTCGGCACCAGCACCGAGCGTGGCAGGCGGGCGGGCAGAGGACTACGTCTGGTCTTGCAGGCCACTTGCTGGAGCTAGCGTTTCCTTGACTCTGTACTTACCAGCCTCCCGTGGCTGCCGGTTTTGCTTTAGCTGTTGTTGAGGCTCCCAGATGGTGGGAGCGCCAGGAGCTGAACCGAGGCCTAGTGGGAAACGCTAGAAATGAGTCATCCTCCATCTGCTGGAGTTTTCTTTTTTTCCTCCTGCCCATTTCTCTTAGTTAGCACCCAGCCTCGGTTATACTATTACTGGCCCTAAATTGCGGTTTGTGGCCCTATGAACTATACACATCCTTGGCTTTTAGGATTCAGAAGTTCAAGGTGGAACGTTATTTGGTTTGCTCAGTATTTTGTGAGGAGCGTTGCTTCTTGAATGGTAAAGTTACTTGGGATGTTAAGCCTGCTTCTAATAAGAGATGATGCTTGCTTCTTGATACCAGGAAACACTGTTGCTTAATTTTTTTCTCTTTTGTTGCACCAACCGAATGGTAAACTTCTGTCACTTCTGAGCCGATAGCACTGTTTTCTCAGATTGAAATGATAGCATTGTTTCACAGGGAAAGTCACTTATGCATAGTCATTTTGCTGAATGTGCTGGATGTTTCCTGTATATAAAGTTATATTACGAGCTTGAGACACAGAAATTATGGTGCATGGCAATGTTAATCTGTAAGGTGGACACTTCAGATGATTAAATGTCAAGTGTTTGCAGCTCCACTAAATCAGCAAGAAGCCTAAGAAAACTTTCAAGGCTATCTAGGAGACAATTCAGTGTTGCAGTGCAGCAGAAAGGTGTGCTCTTGAAATTTTGGATTCACTTTCCCTTCGGAGAGACAGAAGAATCAATTTATGAGTAATGGAAAAACTTAGAGGAAGGAAAATTGTTTTATGTTGTGGAAAGAAAGCAACTTACCAAACAATGTGGGACAACTTTAAAGAAGCAACCTAAAACGCCTGTTTTTATGTGGTTGGTTAGTTGTGTTTTTTNCAAAATAGAAATATATGACATTTCTAAATGACTGTTATTTGGGAGATGAATTCTTAAAACACACTAAAGAGATTTTCACTGTAAGGGTGGATACACTGTCATTGTCATAGATATCTTGTATTTAACATACCAGTTAGTGGAGTGAAAAAAACCCCAATAATTTGAGAACAAATAAAGTAATCTGAGACAGCTAAAAGTCTTGTCTTGATTTATTAGAGTGTCTTCCAGGGTCTAGAAGAATTAAGCCAGTAGAATCTCATCCCAGTCATAGAAACTTGTTTCCAAATATGAGAAAAGGCTAATATTTCAGAGTTCGTCCGAAGGCCTGTGAGTGTATGAAAAACTCAAAACTGGCATGCAGTCAAGTCAGTTTCTAATCTTACTATGACCTGTGGTATCTTCTAAATAATAAGGTAAAGCCATGTGGCTCACCTGTATCTATTGTTTTTTTGCAACTGAGCTTAACTTCATTGCACAAAACATAACTAATCTAGTATATTTGTCTCCACACACTTTGGTGAGGCAGTTTTTTTGTGCATGCAAGCCTCTCTATGTTTAATAAATATGGTACAATATTCTGCATTTATACTAGGCCTATGTTCAGTTCTCTTGACATTGATGTTTTGTTGCCTTCTGAAGTTTGATGTTGTTCCAGACATCTGTGCTGAACGGATGAGTTCATGTTACCTTGGAAAGTCTCCTGGGAAAAGTCAAGCTGCAATAACTTCTCTACCACCAAGGGAATTTTTTTGATGATTTGGGACTTATCCAAAAATCCCACCAGATTCTTTCGAAATGATGGGGGTGGGAGATTATTTTATGCAGGTTAATGCTATTGATAGTTTTAGGAGTTAATGGACTAATTTCCATAAATTTTTTTTTGATTTAGCTATGTTCCATGTGCTTTGCAACGGAGATGAAAATAACTGACCTAAGTGGTGATAGGGGCAGCCTTTAGAGCACTGATTTCCTGTATTTAGCACCACTTGTCACTCTCCCCCCACCTCACCCACATGACCGGGAACTCAGCCCTAGAGTGAAGTACAATACCACTACCTGTTTGCTGGTTACTAAGTGTTCTTTCTGACACATTATTTGAAATGGCTGTAGAAAAGCAGTGCCAGTGAAGTTAGTTGCTTCTCTGGTGAAGGCAATCCTGTGTGTTTGTCTCTGGCACGTGAAACATTACTGTGATTCAGGCC
This sequence comes from Psilopogon haemacephalus, assembly GCA_013396835.1. Taxonomy (NCBI): domain Eukaryota; kingdom Metazoa; phylum Chordata; class Aves; order Piciformes; family Megalaimidae; genus Psilopogon; species Psilopogon haemacephalus. Next base: position 408,274 of record VWZI01023571.1, read on the forward strand.
CAATTTATTTAGCTGGAAAACATGCAGTATATTTCAGTTGCCCCTGATGGGCAAATTGGAATTTTGGAATTTTAAAACAAGTCATAAAAAGGAGAAATTTGTTAGAAAGTGCAATGAACAATTCTCTTAAACTTGATTGCACGTAGTTAATCTTGTGATATTAGTGAGTTCTTACGGTTGATCATAAGTGATGAGGTAAATTGACTGTTGCATCATCTGGCATTTGAGAGTTTGCATTCAGGCTTTAATCTGCTTGGAATGATTTGTAACAAAATTATTCCTGTCTTATTTAATAGCTAGATATGTACTGGACCAGATGAATTATTTTACAGTGTCAGTACATGTAAAGAATAGACCCTTGCAGAAGTTTTTGAGAGAGGTTTGGGTTAGGTGCTGTGAGGTGTTGAAGTCTGTGCTGTGAAGTCTTTTTCACTTCGTTTTAATATTCTGTTGTCAGTGTATAAAGTTAAAAAAAAAATTGATTCCCTGAAAGCTGGAAAGCTATCACAGGTGAACTTAAACTTAAAATAAGTAAAAACTTCTGGGAAAATGCACAGCATTCTGTCCTGTAGAGGCCCTTCTTCTGTACTCTTTCTGTCCTCATCTGAGAGCAGATCCAAAAAAGGAGTTGTCTTTGCAGCAGTGAACTTCCAGTACTTTCCCTAAGTGAAATCCAGAGCTCTCTGCTAGGTACGTGGGCTGTTTGTGAAGTTCATGGAGGTAAGTAGAACTATAAGAGGAGTAACTAGCAGCCTGCAAACAGAGCACTTAAATGTACAACTAGTCATTGAGGATACTCCATAAGCAGGAGCTGATCTTGTGTGTTTTAGCCAGAGAAGGTTTGATGTAAAACCCAGAAACAGCTGTGAACTTGAGTGTTGGCCTGCTTCTGAAGTGAGTGTGGTGGCTGCTAGGTGCTTTACTTTTGAACCCAGGTATTCTGGATTACTTGCTACTGTTACGTGTGGTTTCAGTGTTCAGAGGTGGTGCTAGTCAGAGGATCATAGAAAGCCTGTGCAGTATATCTGGTGTTTCTGATTCTGTGCTGTGCTTCATTCATTTCATCATCGCTGGGGGAGCACACATTTTAAACTATATGCTACAGATACATCTTTTCAGCTTGTGAATGTGCATCTATCATGTGTAGTATGGTATCACAAGGTGGTATTTCACACTTGCTTCTAAGTTATTTAGACATTTCTTTAGGGGCTATGTGGAATTTATTGTTGCATGTGTTCTACTTCATCTGTAGCAATGTGGGCATTATTAGCTGTGGTTGTGGCACAGTTGTATACAGCCAGTTTTTTTTGTTTTTTTTTTTTTTTCCTGGGAGTTTTTTTCCCTGGTACCTAGAAATAATGGGTTTATCTGTTAGTGCTTCCAGTCTTTTAATTTGTTCTGCATGTCTCTTAACTCCTGTGTGAAGCTCAGCTGCTTACACTTTCAGTAAATCTCTTGAGCATCTCTATGAAAAATTTTTGTCCCCCTCACAGATGCATTTAAAACTTTCCCTTCACTAGGGCAAGGTCTCCTCTCTCTCTGCATACTGGAATTGAGAGGTTTTGGGGTTGAAAGGGTCAGCTGCTTCTTTCTGAAAGTGTTTGCCTTGCTAAGAAATGTTAATTTTTTTTTTAAATGTAAATTTTTATTTTAAAAAACCTAATTAAAAAAAACCCCCTTCTTAATTTTAATTGGACTTGTTATCCTGGTTTACATCCCTTCCATTTATTTTTGTTTCCCATTTCTACTTTCCTGTACAGTATTTTGCTGACAAAAGTTTTGTCTTGTGGTTGGATAAATTGCATTCTCTTTGCTGTCTCCTTGCCTTTATAACAAAGCTCTTTTGAGTTTAAGGTCTTGTTAGCATTCCTACCTAAGGATGAAGTAAAATGAAATGTGGTGAGCTAGTGCACTCGTGTGCTGTTGCCAGAAGGGAGATGCTCTGTTTCTTCTACAGATTCCTTCCTGTGTATCCCGTCTTTGAACTTGCCCTGCTTGCTTTTTTCTGTGGCATTCAGCAGACTCCCATATGTATTGATTCAGCTCACAGCTTGCAGAATATAAACCCAGCTGTGTTAGGGAATTAAATAAGCTCAGCAAAAAGTCCATAATGGCATTCAAGATGGCTGTGCTGGGTCGTGTGACATTCTTTGCTTTCTCTTCCTTTCTCTTTTGGCACAGAACTTCATGTTAGATATAATTCAATAATAGATTTAACTGATTTAAGTTAGGGCTGCTCTGCCCCTAGCTTTGTCTTTCCCTCTGTCTTTTGCCATTACAAGTCTGTCCTGTTCTCTGCAACGGCATGATTCAGGGAACTGAACTACAAAAAACCTGTTTGCCAGGGCTAGTTTTCATCTAGTTTCACTTACCTTACCTGGGAGTCCAGGTAACCACCGGAACCACACTAGAAGGACGAGGGTCTGGAAAGTATGGTTAAAAGGCAGGCGAAGCAGCAGCATCTCATATTCATTTTGTGCTGTCTTAGCCTCTGTGAGGATGCAGTTCTTTCTTGATAGTATTGTGATTAGAAATACATATTTAATACTCTGCAAAACATTTCTCTGTGATGTGATCCACCTGCGTCCTTTATAACTGGCTATTCAGTACAGAGAAATGGGTAATGCTATTTGTTTCCAAGTGTATAGAAGTTAAATGAAAACGTAGCAGACTGCTGTCCAGGCAGTTTTAGTTCCTGTTTCTTCTTCAGTTTATATGAAATAACAATTGAATGGTTCAAAGAAGTCCAAGTCAGTGCATGTACAGCCCTTTGGGAGTACCTTGCGAGATAAGCAGTCTGATTGAGTGACATAATTGAAATGGTGAAGAAGTAAGCAAAATATTATTCCTTAAATGTTACAAATGAATGAAGAGGAAAAGAAGCAGACTTGTGACGAAGGAAGGCTTGGACTTCAATATTCTAGTCAAACAGTACTGCCAGAGAGTGAACTTTTAGTAGCTGTTGGATGACAGTGACTGGCATGTGTATTTTTTGGGGTAGGAATGAAAATATGTATGATAAATGGATAAGAAACTAGCATATGAACTCTTGGTGTGTTACTTTTTTGGAATACTTTTTTTCCTTAGTGTGTTACTTAATTTAAATGTCTATGGTTACTCCTGCTCCTGCTGAAAGCAACTCCTGACCCACCTACACTAGCTGTTTGTTTTCTGGCTTCTTTGACTGGACTGCCCATGAGTAGGGAATTTGGACACAGTTTTTCTTTTATTTTAAAAATTCACTTTTAGTTATTTCCACATAGATAGATGATTGCTGTTTGTAGGTTTCTATGCCCTCAGAGTTTGTATTGTGCACATTCAAGTGCTGTTCCACTGCAGAGGGGAGAAATTTTTTGCAATCCCATGGGCAGTATTGATCTGGTGGTGTATTAAAAACACGACGGCTTTTAGAAACTGTTTTTAAAATTAATGCCAATCCTTTGCATATGCATCTAAATCACTTGTAAGCTTCTAAAAGTTTCAAATACAGTTTTCTCTGAACTGGATGCTTCTGAAGAGAATTTTACTAGTGAGTAAGGATTTTTTTGCATTTTAAAGTTTATTTTTGACAGTGTGAAGCAAATACTTCAAATATGTCTCTGCCAGCTGATAGTAAATATTCTGCGTACACATGTAGATATATATACATAACCTATAAATATGCATAGACACGTGCATATTATGTATGTGTATATATACTAATCAGGATAAATGACATATTTCATTGTGCTAGTGATGAACTTGTTTTTCCAGTCTTAAGTTTGCTTTATCTCTTTCCAGTTAAAGTCTTGATTGTCATGGCAGAGTTCAAGAGAGCATCAGCTTAAATACATTGTGCTTTATTAATGCATACATTTTACTTTGCTATTCATGGAGTGAGAAAAATAATGTGGTAACTATTAGGTGTAGATCAAATATTTGTTCGCAGAATTGGTAGTGTCAATAATTAGCAACTTTGAAGAGCACAATGAGTTAATCACTGTAGTATTTCATTGATGTTACGTCATGAGTTGTAAGTTCCTTGTAGTTTGTCATTGTCTGTTTTTCAAAGATGTTAAGCTTTTTTCAATCTGACATCAATGTGGGCTGGGCAGGAGCATGACCTGTTATGCAGGTAATGATGGTGAGAAGGAATGCATTGATAGGGTACTGCTTTATAATGTTTAACATGTTTCAGGATGATTTTGTCGTTCATTAAAGTGGATGTGTTTAACCAGATTTCATTCTAAGGGTCTGTGCTGGCCAGGAATATTTTACTGAAAAGACACAGGAAACACAGTACAAGACATATACTATTATTTGGAATTAGGCTTTTTTCCGGATTCTCTTGCCATTCCTGTTAAATATGCCTGTATTAAATATTGAGGTTGGAATGATGGTAGTAGAAAATCTTAGAGTCATAGAATTGTCAGAGCCAGAAAGGACCTAAAGGATCATCTAGCTCCAATCCCCCTGCCAAGGGCAGGGACACCTCACACTAGTTCAGGTTGCTCAGAGCCCCATACAGCCTGGCCTTAAAAACTTGCAGGGATGAGGCTTCCACCACTTCCCTGGGTGACCTGTTCCAGTGTCTCGCCACCCTCATGGTGATGAATTTCTTCTTCTTAATGTCTGATCTAAATCTGCCCTTCTCTAGCTGGGATCCATTCTTCCTGGTCTGATACACTAAAAAGTCCCTCACCAGCTTTCTTGTAGCCTCCTTCAGATATTGAAAGGTTACAATAAGGTCTCCTCTGAGCCTTCTGTTCTACAAACAGAGCAGCTCCAACTCTCTGTTCACAGGAGAGGTACTCCAGCCATCTGATCATCCTTGTGGCCCTTCTCTGGATGTGTTCTTCTTGAAATTTATTTTAGCAGTTAAACTATTACCAGCTGAGCTTCATTTTACCAGCTGCATTCTGTTCAGGTAAGGAAACCTTAACAATCAATTTGAACTAAGAAAGCAGATTTTCAGTTAAACTGTTGGGGGTGTTGGTTTTCTTGTGCATTTTGGAGATACTCAGCTACAGGAAGTCTATACAGTCTTTCAAAATATTGGTGTTCTGAGAGAGCTGCTTTTGGGATACTGTGTATGTGCTGTTGTTTTCTCAATATTTTCTTGTCTTTAGGAATGCACTTAGGCCGTTATCTAACAGAGTGCAGTGGCTTTCAGTTTGGAAGTAAAACGTTCCTATCATGACATTAAACACAACATTGTATGTTTCTCCTGTTCATTGGTTTATGAAGAACACCAGAAAAAAAAACCCAAAACTTTTTAATCTTATAAAGAGTTATGATAGATTTAGATTCCAAGTTGGTTTGCTTTACTGGTTGTGACTCTTGACTTCCCATTACATTGGAAAATTCATTGCTATGCTGTCATTTAATGTAACATGAGTGATGTAGTTGGGATGCTTGGTTTACAGCTGCTGATGATCTCTTGCTTCATCCAGGATCTTCTCTGTGTGTAACTTAATTCCCTGCTTTTAAAATCACTTAAACTTGTACGCTGCACCCTGGATGGCAGCATTGAGTAGCTGCTGAAGAGTGTTAGTCCATTTTGGTGACCTGAGTGTGGGACAGGTTTTGCCAGCAAGCTGGTTCCAAAGTGGCCAACCCAAAGAATGACTGTTAAGGGACTATGTTGTTGAAAGCAGTGGGATGGCAATTTCTTAACTTGCTCACATCAAGCTGTTACTGCTGGTCAAAAGTTTTTCTCCTGAAATGTATGTGGCTTTGAACTGCGAATTGAGAGTTGCAGTTAGGTCAGTATGTCCCTCCAGGTGACAAGCAGAACTGGAATTGGACAGACATGCTTGGAATCCCAGGCATAAACTGATGGGATTAACACTGGGGTGGTGGGTTGGGTAATCCTATTTTGGGTATTCAGTAAGGCGTTTAGAGCTCTAACCCTGGTTTCCAGAGCACAGGGTTTGAGCTTGGGTTTTGTTGTCATTTCAACCAGGGTGACATTTCTGTCCAGGTTTAAATTGTGCTTTTGGGGAGCTGAGAGTTAGTGTGGTACAAGCAAATGCGAATATTCCTTTAGCCTATAAGCTTACATGGAAACTAGTATTAATAGATTTTTTTTTTTTTTTACCCTCAGCTAAGAGTAATCTTATCTTTGGATTTAGTTAGTTAAGATTAGTTGTAAAGTTTAAGTATCTAAAATTTGTTATTTAAAATCAGTGTTAGATTCCGAAAAATCTTACTTGACACCAAAAAGTAAGGCATATGTAGTATGTTTAATGAATAGTTGTTCTGGAAAGCCTTGGCTCTGAGCTAACTAAAATAATGGTTATAGTAAAACCTAAAAATATCTGCCTTAATTGATGGTGTAATCCAGAAGTAAACATAGTACATTCCATCCTGATCAGCACACTGCAAACAGCGTCACTTTATGTTTCTCTGTGTTAGAAATTACGTGGGGTAGTTACATCTGTATTCTGCAGAGAAAAAGACAAGAGTTTCAGATTCTCAGCAGAACTGTAATGCTGAGTATTTTTTTTTTAATTAAAGTATAGCTGTTTCTTCTTTGTTGTTGGTGATTGACTGTTCTCGCTTGAGATGGAAAATTAACAAACTAGTATCTAGCCCGTGGTGAATGGAAACCATGCATCATTGAGACTATTAATAGTGTTTTGCAGAGGACAAAGTTGTAGTTTTTTGTTGTTGTAGAACTACCATCTGTTAAAGCAGTAACTTTATGCTTGAATATTATAAAATATATTTCAGTATGAATAGTTTATGGACTTCGAGCTATGAAAATAGTTTTTAGAAAAGCACATTTCATGTGGTTCGTCAATGCATTTAAACTTTTTCTTTTGAAATAATTTGATCTTGTTTCTAAAGACCTAGTTGCAGGACTTAGAAGTCACAAGGATTTAAAGTATTTTCCAAATATCATCTTCCTTTTATTTTTCTTTTCTTTTAAAAATATCACTTTAAAAAGTATTCCAGTAAAATGTCAGTGATGAGCTCTGGTTTCTGTTCAGGAGTACATCCTCTGCTCCAATTTCACCAACTGTTTTGGTGAAAACAGCGCTCTCCTCTAGAATGCTGGTGCAAGTCATCTGGAAAGCTGAGTTCGACTGGGGTGTAGGAATGTGTCCTTGCATTTTGGGTTGCTTTCTGTCTTTCCATGATCTTTAGATGTGTGGATAGGTTATCCCAGAGCTATGACAGGTGGCTGATGAGGAAGTGAATAAGGACAAGGACACCTGTATGTGAAGGTTTTACTCACAGTTCAGGCAGTTACATTTTGATAGTCTAACGTAATGGTGAGGAGTTGGCTTTCTTTTGCTGTCTTGTGGACTCAGTGTATGTAGTAAATAGTGTCAGAGGAGTTACTATAGAATTGAGATTTCAAATGAAAAATTGAGCATGTTTTTATCCCCAGTATTTTATCCCGTATCTTTTCTATGTAGATGCCACCTACTGTTTTGATCCACTGAAAAAGGCAAAGATTTAAAGTAGTAGTAGTTAACCAGAAGTCTTCTCATACCTGTGTAAACAGCCTTAACTGTATAAGATCTGGTGTATGTGCTTGTGTTCCTGTGATTGCTATTGTGTGTAGGTATGAATCCAAATGATTTTCATCTTCAAAACGATGAAAGTTCCTTGCAAGATAAATAATTCAGAGAGTCATTGTTCATTGCAAGTGGTGTGATGAAGACAAGCTCTCCTTTCATCCTACATGATTGGTTATCTTTGGCGATCTGAAAGTTTTGTGTGCTGGGAATATAGTTGGCTTGCCTCTGTCTTCATCTGCTGTCTTTTTTCCATGAACTACTGCATGTCCTGGTGACAGATTTGCAGAAGAAAGCCATTGCATTACTTGCTTAAAGAGGTGATTTAGATGTTTTGTATTTGCTTTTCAGTTTTTAACAAGTGATGACTCTTTGGCAAGTGTTTTTAGTGTCTCTTTTACCATAAATTGGAACTTCAGAAGAGTAATAATTGAGGCAATAATTTAAATGTAAATGTGATCAATATTATACCACTGTGTTTTGGCCTCTGGGGTTTATTATCAAGGTGAAAGTTATGCCTCACTGTGAAAACAGTCTTCACGCAGCCAAATCTAGTTCTTACTTTTGTTGACAAACAGTACAAAAGATTCATTTCAGATCCTTGTCACTTTGTATGATCAAAATGCCAAATTACTCTAAATTGTGACTTTATCATGCAGTCTTCAAAGACATAAGTTAAAAAAAATAAAATAACTTCCATATATGGACAGAAAATACTGATCTTTGCCTTTCCTCTGCAAAAACAACAACAAATCCACAAGTGAATAAATTTTCTGTGCTTCTATGGTGGAACATTTGTTATCTTTTTAGTTTACTTGCTTTTATAATAAAAACAAGCACAGCGAGCAGAGCCACTGGCAGTGATACTGAGATCACTTCTCCTCTTTAATTTTTTTTTTTTTTTTAATACATTTAGGGAAAAATGCATAAATTCCCAAACACTTCCAGTCAGTGCCTCTGATGATTCAGATCAGATGAATGGGTTGTGTAGTTCTTGAATTTATGTACATAATACAAACTTTTCATCTTAGATTTCATTAATCTTTGATAAATATCTGCAACAGAGGATGAAAAGTTTTGTATTTACTCTTTTTCCCCTTAGGGTTTTGAAAGAAAGTGACTACTCCTAGAATCATCAGGTGGTGCATTAAGTGGTCAGCAGTCTTGAATGTATAAACACTGGCAAAACATTGCACAATTGCTAGTAGAAATACTGATTCTATTGGAAAGATTAAAGTTCTTGTAACGTTTCTTCAAAACACAACTCCAGAGAAGAATTCTTGACTCCTTGGCAGTGATGGAAAGATCTCTACAGGAAGAAATTAGCAAATTTGTCAAGATTACCATGAATTCCTCCCTCACAACATTTTCACAACTGCATAATGTGTTGTGAATCCAGCTAAAGAGTTCAGATGCAGTTTTGTGACAACAGTTTAGTTGCCAATGCTGTTGTGTTGGGATTTCTTGCCTTGGTGGGGAGGTTGTATGGGAAATGTTACAGAACTTTGTAAGAAATAGCAATCTTGCTGTCTAACAGAGTGCCTAGCCTGTGATGTGCAACATGTATCTGTCAGCTGTTTTCTTCTTTCTTGCCCGCTCATTCTGATGGTCTTAAGAGTTTCTGTCTCCTCTGCCCTCTCTTCTCAGTTTCATAATTATATTTTTTCTTTTGACCTGCCTGAAATAACTGTTTTGGGTCTCTCTTATATTTGGATAAATTATAGCCAGGAGTCAAAACAACAGAAAATTCCAAGCTGTATGCTTTATACAAGAGTGCTAAAGATAGGAAGGCAAAGCCGTTGGGCTTCCACTGTGGAGAATGGCTGTGATTTAGTGTTAAAATAGCTGATGGTGCTGGAATGACGTGGGGTGATTGCTTTGAACAGGAGAGTGAATGCACATGTATAGTGATTGGTTTTGTCTATCCAATTCAACGTGCAGTGCACTAGGAAAGTACACTGAGCTTTGCAAAGCTGCTTTGTAATTTATTTTATGTATTAGTAATGTTACCACAGTCATACTGCAAGAATGGCAGTGGTAGTGTGAACTCAAGTTGTTTGTTACAGTTTCATAAATAATTTTCAGCAGGCTTTGAAAACATGTCTAAGGTTTGCTGCTATCTTCTGAGAGTTATTTCTAGCCTATTTAGTGTTCTCTAAAGAAAGTACTGGGATTGTTTGTGTGTGTTTTAAGAGAGTAGGTTGTATACTTTCATGCCAAACTTCAGTGTTATTTGAGAAGTTTATACATGCTCGAAGGAAACGTTTGTGGAACAAGTAGCTCTGTGTACAGGAGGATGTTTGCAGTATTTGAAGTACGTGGATTTATCAGAATTAATATTTTAAGAAATTTCCTCATGTTAAGATTTGAAAGCTATCTAAAAAGTGTTTTGTGGCAAACCATCTGTAGAACTCACAGCATTTACAGCAGGAAATAGGAAAATAAGTAATAAATTGGAAAACAAGAACAGTTTTCTAGTCAGACATGTAACTCTTGTTCCTTTGAAGGCCCTTGTAGATTTGACCAGGTAATAGGCAGGGACACTTTTTGTGATTGAGGACTTGCCTCTTACATAAATAAACTTTTATTGCATTGTTTGCAATCAGAGTTGCTGGTGCACTTTCTGTTTTCAGCTGAACAGAGATGGCTGTCATAGGTACCAGTATAACTGGGTGCTGCTCCTGCTGCCTCTCAACAAAACATCAAGTAGTCTAAGGAAGGATTTGCTTAGCTGAGGGGGAAAAAAAGCCCTTGTGAGGGTTTGCATTTTATCTCTTCTGTTCTTCTGAATGATGATTTAGCAGACTTTGCAACCTATGTGTCTCTATCTTAGGAACTTGGCAGGTGTCTTTCCTCCCACCTTGTTGATAGGATATGAGTGGTTCATAGCTGGGACTAGACGCTGTGCTTCTGATACAGTATCTCAAAGCTGTTTCAGCTGTCTTGTCAGAATGTAATGAGTCTACATACTTAGTTTTCTGTTTAGGTGGAACTACTCTTGCATGCTCCCTAGAATCTAGAGATAAGTTAATGAAACATAGATAGTATGTAGACAGCAATGTTAACTCTTCTGCTGTTCTACTGTTTCTCATGCTGCCTATATGTCTAAGGTACTGTCCAATTGACATCCATGTAATTAAACAACTACCTCTGAAAAGTAATGGGGTGATGCAGCTTTTATCAGACAGAGACATTTATTTGGCTCAAGTAGTTTAATGCCCATCTTTTAATAAGTTCGGGTGTCTGTAGTGATTTATTTTAGGAAACAGCTGAACATAAGAAAGCTTCCTTCCCAAAACTGGAATAGCTAAATATTTGTTAGGCATGCAAATGAGGAAATGAGGTCTTCAGTTCTGACATTCATTGATCGTAAATGCAGGCTAAAGTGCAGCGTAATGATTGTATTTATCTTTTCAGGACAGTTTTACGTGTCGGAATGGATGAACAATCACAAGGCATGCAGGGGCCTACTGCTCCACCATTTCAGGCACAGGTAGGTTTTTGGTGTTTTTTCTGGTGTTTTTTTTTTTGAAACAGTTATTCAAGAGTGGATGCTATTGCTACATAAATAAAAAAGAGAAATTAGCATTATTTGTTGTGGGGACAGAGGAACGGTAAACAGGATATATTTTGATGATCTTGAAACTAATTGATAATCAATTTTATATTTCAAAGAAAATAATTGCTTTTCAATTTTCTCCTCTTACCACTTCCCTATCTTTGAGCATTTGAAGTTGGAGTAGGCATAGGAAGCAAAGATGAAGACAGCTGTTTTTCTGAGAACTGGTGGACTGTTGGACGCTATACATTACAGAATTGGATCAGAAATACCACATTTATTTCAGGCTGTTACCCTCAGTTTTCTCTTTTTGCACCTTCTGACAGTGAGACTATATGAATTATTGCCATTTCCTGTTGAAACCAGGCAAGAGAAATTCTCAGTAGCTCTGGTTCTGTTGGAATGAACATGCATACGTACATATATATATGCATACACGCACATACATATACATATGTACACACATATAAAAAATGTAATCTTCGGGTATATGTTGATGTTGTGAAAGGATAGAGTAACTGATAAGCAGTAATTTCGAGATATAGCTTTTTGAGTGTTTCAAGAGATAATTCTTAGGAGGGGGTGCAAGAGCCTGTAGAGGAATAACTTAAAAATGTTATTTGTGGTGACTGCTCTGAATTAAAAGCTGGGTTGTTCTTTACAAAGATGGAAAATAAATCTTGTAATTTTCTTGTTAGCAGCATATGTGATAGGGAAATTTGTGCCCTTCAATTTACAAAACCTGTGTTGAACTCTAGCTTGTGAAATTTAGTACGTGTTCAAGAACCAGATTTCTTTAGCTGTGGTATTTTTGTTGTAGCGTTGTGAGAGCAAAAGAAATCTGGATTTAGTAGCATTTAAACCAGTGTAAAAGAGACATTTAAGATGAATATATATCTATGCGTACAGGTATTTAGAGAAAATACATTTGTAGTTTCAAAACAAAATAGATAAAATACATACTATGGTTATCATAAAAGGTCCCTATTATTATTACAGGGTTTTTTCTTTACTAAATAAAGAGAAAATAGAACAGATGATTAAATGGTGTCTGTAGTTCTAGAAACCGTTTTGCATTTTCTGTTTGCTGACTACAAACAGGTTTCGTATTTCCTTATCTACTTTGTATTTGAATACTTGTTGTTGACTCACTGGATCAGATTTTTGAGGGCTCATTCAATTTTTAGGAATAATACTCTAACCTACAGATTCATTTTATGAACTTACACCAGTAAAATGTGTTTCCAGTTTTACTGTGCCAAGTACTATGGCTTATCTACAGGTATCTATGGCCTCAGGCTGTGACTGGGAAGATTGGACTGGACATCAGGAAATCTTTTTGCCTAGCAAGAGTGGTCAGGCATTGGAATGGGCTGCCCAGGGAGGTGGTGGAGTCATCAGCCCTGAATGTGTTGAAAAGTCATTTGAACGTGTTGTCTGGGGATATGGTTTAGGGCGCACCTTGTATAGTAGGGATATCAGTTGGACTTGGTGATCCCGAGGGTCTTTTCCAGTCTGAATGTTTCTGTGATCTGGCATCCTCTGTGGTAATCTGTGAACAGACCTAAAAACCACTGCTGCGATCATCTAGAGTCATTCCATAAGAAAAGAAAGTAATGTTTATTCCCAGCTTCAGTTATCTGTCAAGCATTTTCACGTTCTGCACCTCATTATTGCCTTTAAAAAATAAATTACTGTGTAAACTGCACTCAGCATGATTTTTGTCATTTGATTTTGATCTTGAGATAAAGTTTTAGATTTGTGGGTCTGAGCCGAACCTGCATCGGAATATTGTTTTGCACTTCAAGGAGAGTAAGCATAGTTTGATAGTCATATTGCCAGAGCAATGCTAAAGTGATGTTCTTATCTTGTTACTCCAAATTGCTTTTCCTATGAACCAAATACATACTTTAATTATTATGGATTTCTCTGCTAATGGAATATGCTTATGGTGAAAACTAGTAATGAAAAGAGATTACTGAACTGATTGCTGATATGTTTAGGAGAATCAAGAAGTGGAATTGAACACAGCAGGTTTTGAGCAAGAGATGAGGTAGTGATTGATGCTGAAAAACTGTCAAGTTTTGATAAACCTGTTAATCTCTTCTAATTCTTTTAGTCATTAAATAGTATAAATAATTACCCTAATCACTGAAAGCTGTTGATAAGGAGCATGATTATGTTTAGCCAAACAGTATAATGTATAATGATGTAGTCCCAATTAGTTTGAAAACAGCATGTCAACTATACTGTGATTTTTTTTTTTAAATTGGAAGGAAAGTCTGGAGGTCATGTAGTCCTGCTCAAGCAGGGTCTCTTAGAGCAGGTTTCCTAGGACGGTCCAGACTGCTTTAGAATATCTCCCAAGGAAGGAGAATCCATAACCTCCTTGGGCAGCCTGCACCAGTGCTTAGTCCACCTCACAGTGAAAAATGTTTCCTGCTGTTCAGGTAAAACTGATGTTTCAGTTTGTGCCCGTTACCTCTTGATCTGTCTTTTAAAACTTGAACCTTCTCTTCTCTGGACTGGATGCTCTTATCCTGTCTTAATGTGAGACATGCTGCAGTACCCTGATCATTAGTGGGCCTTTGCTGAACTCTCCAGTATGTTTATGTATGGCAGTCTAGAACTGAACATGATTTGCCAGATGTGTTTCCACGAGTGCTGCACAGAGAGTTAACATTCCTTATGCAGGCCATGACACCATCCATTACCTTTGCTGCAATGGCACGTTGCTGGCCTGTGTCCACCAGGTCTGTGGGGTCTGGCCTTTAAAGCAGTTGTCTAGCAGGACAATGCCCAGCATGTACTGGTAGATGTGGTTATTGCTGGCCAGGTGTAGGGCTTTGTACTTTCCTATATTGACCTGCATGAAGTTCCCATCAGCCTGTTCCTTCATCTGGTAGAGATGCCTCTGGATGCAACCATTCCTCTTAGATGTGCATCATTGTCAGTTTGCTGAGGGTGCCCTTTTTTGTTAATCATCCAGATCATTAATGGAGGTGTTGAGCAAGATTGGATCCAGTATTGACCTTTGAACTACACCGCTAGCTAGTGGCCTTTGTGCCACTAGAAGCCGATTTTCTATTTTTAATTAAGTGCCTGAAAGCTTTGTCATAGTTTATCTATGAAGTTAAAACACTGTGCATTACATTGACATGTTGAAAGTGCAGATATCTGAAGTATTGCCAAACATCTTGCATCTTGTAAAAGGATTATGCAAGAAGGTGGGAACATATGAGTTAGTGGTCTGATACAGTACACTTCAAATTTTAGAACTTACTCAGGTACAGAGTGGATGCTTTTCAGTATCTGAAGAGACAACAATGTGACTCTGATACTGAACTTGATAAATAAACCAAAGGCAGCATATATCCCTTACTGTTTGTTTGGTTTGATTTTTTTTTTTTTTTTTGTCTTCTGCAAAGAACAGTAGTTTATCAATTGTATGTTTCTGCTTAGCATTGCGCGTCTGCTCTGCTCTCTGTGCAGTGTTCACTGAAGTCTGTTGTGTACACATTGAAGCATTTTGCTTTTGTTTCATGCAAATGCTGTTCTAAAAATGTCTAGCTTTCTGTTTTTGGTGGTGGCCAACCAATCAGTTTAACCTTCCAGGGAGGTTCTTCCATGGTGTTTCATAGACCTTTTTTGCTGTGTGGTGGTACTTAATTTACAAGTCATGATTCTCTGTTCTGAGGGTTGTATTTCCCATTAAGTTTCTGATTGCGAGGCCTAGGATGCTAGTACTGAGTACCAAGGTGGAAAACGTAG
>VWZI01023571.1:428111-447807 GCA_013396835.1 Psilopogon haemacephalus
TTAAGTTAATTCTTCCTTAATTTTCAGTGCATGAAAAACATAAAAGGTCAAATGTGACTTGAAATGCATGTCAATTAAGATGGATGTGGAATGCCTTGGTATTGGATAGAAATCAGGGAAGTCCAGCCTTTCACTGTTAACTAGGAAATTTTTATAACTGTGCTTGCATTAAGAACACAGAGGCATTACAGCATGTGTACTCTTAACAACATTTCAAAAGCCAGGATGCAGAGCCGTATCCTGGCAGATTTCCCCATCTGACATGAGATCTTTTCAATTCATGAAGAAGGCATCATGCTGTATATATGCAGATTACACAAGAAAGCTTTTCTGCTCGAGAAACTATAATTTTAATTGAAGAATAAATTTCTAAAAATGTACTTAATGCTTAGCAGGAGGTAGAGTTGAACGGTTGTGGCTCTCTTAAGTGGCTTTACCCTGCTACTGTTCCAAGTATCCAACACAAAATTTTGGTTTTCTGTTGAGGTACTTAGTGCATGTCAGGAGGGGCTGTCTTGTGTAATCTGTAAACCACTTTCTGTATGCAGACTGACTGTATGTGGGAGACTGTTTTCCCCTTACAGGTTAACCAAATCTCACTTTCCATTTGGATAACAATGTCTAAGTGTACAGTCTAACATTAGTGGAGTTAAAAAGGCTCATGGCAACACCGTTTGGCAGAGCAATTTCAACCTGCATACTTGATATCTAAAGCTGTTCCCTTCAGACAGAAGGTCATCTTTGTGCTGTGCTTCTGCAACTTCCTTTAAGATTCTCTGGAAATGCTTCTGTTACATTTAGGCACAATACTTAATTTCTCTTTAAAACTTATTTTCATATTTTTTTTTTTTTTTTGGTGAGAATTGATTGCTTTATAGAGGGAGCATCTTGTGATGATGTTTCTTGCTTTTAATATCAGTCACTTAAAAAACTCAATTTAAAATACTGCTGATTTTATGTCTGATGCTTCATTAATGGAAACTCAGTGTAGACGAAAGAGGAGGAATGCTGCTTTGTCATGAGGAAGACGGTCTAATTCCTCTGTTTTAGACCTGTGCATGGATACCACTTTCCACATTTCCACAATGAGAAACTGTCTCTAAATCACAGTATCAGAGAATGGTAGGGGTTGGAGGGGGCCTCTAGAGATCGTCCACTCTACCCTCCCTGCTAAAGCAGGTGTGGCTAGAGCAGATTGCACAGGAATGCGTCCAGGCAGGTTTTGAAAGTCTTCAGAGAAGATAATTCTGCAGCCTCTCTGGACAGCTTGTTCCAGTGCTCAGTTATCGTCCCAAAGGGAAGAAGTTTTACCTTAAGTTCAAATTTAAAAATGCTGTTTTCTGTTAAGTAATGTAACAGAGATCTGGACTTTATTCTGATTTCCCATTTTCTACCTGTTCTTATCTTGCATCTTAGCTACTACATACCTTCCTCTCTGATCTTGAAAGTTATGTCTGTTCTGCCCCTCCCCATTTCATTTTTCCAGGTTAGGTTGGATAACTGTTCTTTTCATGTGTATTTGGTTAGCACTTTTCAAGGGCTGAGGTGACTTGGAATTCTTCAGTTACCTTCTCCTTAAGGGTTACTGGCATTAGTTTTTCAAAAGGACTTGCCAGTTTTGAGTTATTATGAAGCTTTCCAAAAAGAGTGTTTATTTTCTGCTATTAAAATTTTATTTGGCTGAAACATGTACAATATTGATAAATGTTACAGGAATGTGTACAAAATGTACATTTGTGGAACTAAATGTGAGCAGAAGCAAGTGGTGGTAAGATGCTGCAGGAGAAAGGACAAGCAGATGGTGACAGAAACCACTCTTACTGAATTGGTAGTTGCTGCTAGTCCAGATGACATGAGCAGCATTCTTGATTTGGTTTCCAGTAGGATATGTAGCAGAGTGGAAACTGTTTTATTCACAGTTCTTAGTGATTTAATAAGCAGAATACATATGATAGGATGTTAGGTCTTCTCATTGTATCCTTTGTACTTCATCCTCCCATATGTGATTTGCCTTCTTGTAATTATGGAAGTGGTGTTTATAACAATTAGACTCTCTCTATATATTACCTAAATAACAGCAGAGATAAAAACCAAATCTTCGTTACTATATATTCATTAATGTCTAAACTACATTTTGAATCAAAGGAACGTCAGGGGTCATCAACTGTAGATGAGCTATGAATGTAGCAGTATACCTTTGAAGAGCTTCCAGATGAGCTCCTTAATGTATGTTGAGTCTGAGGTCCAAACTATACTGTCAGTATCGAAAGATCATGCCTGAGTTAGGAGTACATCTGTGCTACTGACACCCCAGGTAACCCTTGGAACAGAGGTGTCAGCAGCACCCTGAGGTGTGGTATGTCATTCTGAGCAATGAGTGCTCTGGTGGTTACTTCCAGTGGGAAGACCCCAAAATAAACACTCACGAAATATCTTTAAAGTCAAAGGAGTGGTAAATATCTAATGTAATTGACTGTAAGGCTGTATGACTTTGCTTTATAAACTCGTTTTTAAATAAAACTTAGTTACTCAATTTAAAATATGGTGTGAAACCGCTTATTTCAGCAATTCCAGATTTATGTTTCTTCCATACTCTGTTCCACCTTTACTTTCGTTCCAGAGTTGGAGACCCCTGTGCCAGAAATTTAGACAATGACTCACTTTATCTAGCACATGCATTCATTATTCGTTGTGTATTGCCAGGTCTGAGAGATAATTAATCTTAGGAAAGTATTTGTAATTTCACACTTTATGAAGTGCTGTTGTCTCAGCACAGTGGTGCTGTGGTGGCAAAATACTGTTTGTTGTTGCTACTCAGTAGCATATCTCAATATTTACGTGCATTCAAGTCTATTTTGCTTACTAGCTGGTAGATTTATGTTACAGAGGCCCTGCTTCTGTTTTGCTTTGAAAATACTTGGTGATATTTTTGGGTTTGTATGGAATTTCAAACAAATAGATTAAATGATCATTTAAATGGTGAGGACAGGAAGACTTTATATCCTTTTTCAGTAGGGTCAAGGAGAACTTGGAGAAGTAATGCACTGTAAAGCAAGAGGAATTAGGTGGATTCCTAACTTGGCATTTGCTTCAGATGATAAGGTAAATTGGTAGCTGGTAGTTGATCAGATACAGTCTACATGTAGAAGCTAAGGCCTGATGTCTTCCACCTGGTGGTTAAATGTTTCTAAATGTTTTTGCTCTGCCCATAGATCTAGTTGCATGTAATAAGAACTTCATTCAGGAAATTGATTTTATATACTGCAACCTCCTTGTTTAGTTTACACACCTACAGAGGGAACAGTTCTTCGCCTGTGTCTTACAGTAGCCTAGAAAGGATTCTAAAAATACCAGTATCACTTCACAGTACTTGAAACTATCAGTACTTAAACCTGATATTTCTAAACAAATGAGTAATGACTGAAGTCATAATCTATACTCACATGAAGGTACTGGAGAAGTGACTGAGTGCAATGTTACCAAGAGATCCCTTAGTTGCTTAGCACACATAGGGGAATACACAGGAATAGATATAGAATTATAGAATGGGTTTAGGTTGGAAGGGACCTCAAGGATCATCCTGTTCTGACCCACCGCTATAGGCAGGGACACCTCCCACTAGAACAGGTCACTCAAGGTCTCATCCAACCTGGCCTTGAACATCTCCAGGGAGGAAGCACCTGCAACCTCACTGGACAGCCTATTCCAGTGTCTCACCACCCTTGCTGTAAAGAACTTCTTCCTAGCATCTAGTTTAAATCTCCCCTCTGCCAGTTTAAACTCATTACCCCTCCTTCTGTCTTTACAAGACCTTGTAAATAGTCCCTCCCCAGCCTTCCTGTAGGCCCCCTTCAGATACTGGAAGGCTACTACAAGATCTCCACAAAGCCTTATCTTCTCCAGGCTGAAAGGCCCCAACTCTTGTAGCATGTCCTCACAGGAGAGGTGCTTCAGTGCTCTGAGCATCTTTGTGGCCCTTCTCTGGACTCACTCCAACATGTCCGTGTATGGTTGTCCTTCTGCTTTTCCTTTGTCACTAATTGCTCTCCCTATGCTATTAATTGCACAGGAGATGAAAAAGAGCTAAAAAAGGGAGTTTTAGTTTCATTTAGCATTCTTCCTAAGTGGGAAAAATGACTTGCTGAGGGCTTTTAAAATACTGTCTTAAGTCTCTTCAGTGTATTTGTCTAATTGATTTTGGAATTTGATAGTAATTGCTAGCTAAGATGTAGTGCTTACCAGAATGACTTTGGTTTTTTTATTACATGAGAACTGGCAGATCATAAAAATGTTTACTGTAATTTTTGCTTACTATTAAGCTTTCACAGCAAAAGTAATTCCTTCATAAGGATGTTAATCTTGTCATAGTCATTGAAAATAGAAATGTGGGGAAAATAATTACAGTTTAAAATAAGTGTA
This sequence comes from Psilopogon haemacephalus, assembly GCA_013396835.1. Classification (NCBI taxonomy): domain Eukaryota; kingdom Metazoa; phylum Chordata; class Aves; order Piciformes; family Megalaimidae; genus Psilopogon; species Psilopogon haemacephalus. Next base: position 432,531 of record VWZI01023571.1, read on the forward strand.
TTACACTGAGCAATTTATGCTGAGTAGAGCAGTTTGAATTACCCTCTGATCCTCACCTCATAAGTGGAGTAAAAAATTGGAATTTATTGCTAGTTTAATTAATGCCCTAACAGTGTAATCAAAATGCAGCAGTTTTTATTGTTAGCCAATTACAGTGATGTTAACACTTGTTGTTTAATTACTGCTACTTCTGATAATCAATGTGTGAAGCATCGTCAGTGTCCTGAGCTCTGCTGGGAAGAGGATACTGGTGGTGATTGTATGTGGTATTTAGCTAGAGGATTTCAGACAGGCGGTTGCTAATGCTTCATGTTGATCCAAAAGCTTACAGATGTCAGTCCCATTTTGTTAGACCTTTATCGTATCTGCTATAGTTTGCTTAAGACTGCAGTTGCACAAAGCTGAACCAAGTCTAAAACCAACTTTGTTACAGCTAATTCACTTAGCAGCAAGCCATGTTCTGCTACAGCTAAAGCCAGGCTCAAAAAGTTAAGTGCAGGCCAAGAAAAGTCCAGACAAAAGCCTGTGCAGGTCAGGCAGTATGTTCCTAGGGCTGTGGCCTGCTGAGAGTGATGGCAGTGTTGCCTTTGCTGGGCTGCTAATTGTGTGAGGTAGGTAGATGCGTGTGCATCACTCATGCTAGAGAGAAGAAAGCGTGAGCTGATATTTAAGTTGGCTCACTGAGTAATAGCGGATGAATTTGGACTTGGTCTGCTTGTGAACCTATGTGCTGCTGCAATTTTGGGGCAAGCACTGTCATGTCTTTATACTGTTCTGTCAATTGCCAGTCTGCTGTAAACCCCAAGAAAAGGAGTGTGCCCTGCACAGTCATCTGGTCTGTGGCAGCTTGTGCCAAACAGACCTCCAGGTGCCACGTCGACATGCACTTGAAAGGATATTGTTAAAATCTTGCATTGGCAGCTTCCATTTTCCAGTATAAGACATCCAGGTAGAGTTGCTCATCTTCTGGTGGTGGAGGTTTTTTGTTATATTTACAGTGATGTCCTCATGTGAGCCAATATGACTTAGTACACTAGCATCCTCCTCTCTGAAGTGCAGTGCTTTGGGAAAAAGGAAAGATAATTCAGAAAGAAAATCTCTGCAAGTTACTTGAGTCTGGAATGGTAGGACATGGGCTCTTCAGAGGCCATGAGTTCAGTGGTTTTTTATTATTGTTTTGGATTTTCTTTCTGTTTCTTATTGTTGGAGGAGGTTAATGTCTGAAATGTAAGTTCTAGATGTCTGGGAAATTGTAGTCTTTTAAGGATAGATCTGGGGCAAAGTCTAATGGAGAACTTCAAGAATGAGATACAGTAAGTCTTTGTGTTTGTAAGAATCGAATCAGACTCGGGGTTTTAAAATTTTTTACTTTATTCAGGTAATGTTTGAAATATTCAGTTTAGTGACAAATTTACCACTCACATATGAATTGTAGCAGTTTAGGGAGTTGCAGTTATGAAATTCATGTCTCTCCTTTTGTGAGAGCCACTGCGTGGTCTGGTTTACTCCAGGCTGTTTAATAACAAATTAGACGTACTGGGAATACACATTTTTATTGTCCTTTCCTATGTCTTCCTCCTAGGTCTTTCACATTAATTATAGAGGAATAACAAAATGACGGAAGTAAAGCTCAGGACTGTATGTCCCTACCAGAGTCATAGCTTATTAAAAAAATGTGCTCAGAAAATGTGCTTATCTGGGTGTGTAGGGAAATACTCCTGGTATAAGTGCCTCTTGGCATTTTGGAACAGTCATTAACAGGTGCAGATTGCTCTGTTTTTTCACACAGTGAAACTGGAAATTGTGCTTCAGATAATTTCTCCAGGTGTAGCCAACGTGTGGTTTTTTTTGTCAAAAAGTGAATTTTATGTCCACTGAAGGTTTTCTTTTTCTCATGCTAGCTCTAAAGACAGAAAATGGAATGTCTGAAGGGAAGCTATGGCTAGCCAAGAGCATGTGTGCTCTTTGAGGACTGTGGCCCATGCATGAAGTCTTCAGCCTTTTCAGTTGATTAGAATGACAAACTCCCTGTGTGTAGTGGCATGGAAAATTAAGATGAGGTTTAGGAGATCATATGTAGCTTCCCTGATTTGTTTGAACTTCTCTGGGGAGGGTGAAAGAAGGTGTGATTCACATGGGCAGTTATGGAGTCCGTCTAAGAGAACATCATACAGAGATTGGGTAGTCAAAGTGCTGTTAAGCCTTGTTTTTGTTTCTGGAGTCGATGGTAAGATAAGAAATAGAGGCTGCCAACTATTGAGCTGTTGATTGTTTTGAGCTGGTTGGAACCAGCTACCAGCCATCTTCACAGTACATCTTTTCCTGGAGACTATCTAGAAAGAAACAGTATTTGTGACTGTCTACAACTACCTGAAAGGAGGTTGCAGCCAGATGGGGATTGGTCTCTTCTCCCAGGCACCCTGTGACAGAACAAGAGTACAGTCTCAAGCTGTGCCAGGGAAGGTGTAGGCTGGATGTTAGGAAGAAGATCTTCACAGACAGAGTGATTTGCATTGGAATGAGCTGCCCAGGGAGGTAGCGAAGTCACCATCTCTGGAAGTGTTTAGAGACTGGATGTGGCACTTGGTGTCATGATTTAGTTGACTAGATGGTGATGGGTGATAGGTTGGACTTGATGATCTCCAAGATCTTCTCCAACATGATTAATTCTGTGGTTCTGTGATGTGCATTGAAAATATATAAATGGAAAAGGTAATCCCATAAATACTGTAGCGATGACTAAAATTAATAGTGTCTCTATCTTCCCAAATAGCTCAAAATATAATAGGCAGACCATACAAGTTGATAAGGTGTCACGTGGGTGGTTTTTTGGTGTGTGTTGTTTTGGATGGTTTTCTCTGCTTTTCTCCGTTTTGGGGTTTTGTTTGGCTTTGTATGTGTTGGTTTGGTTATTTTTAGTCAGAAAGGAATGACAAATGAGAGAGGAAGAGTTTCTTCAAGTAACACTTGGGAAGTTTCTAAGGGAAATAGTAGGTGAGATTGTATGGAGATGCACATCTGAGAAAGTGAAGTGAGAGGGGGACCCAAAGGTGGTTACAAAAGGGAGCGAAAATATGACAATATTAAATTAAATATAAGTGTGTAGAATGTAGACAAACATAGCAGGAAAAAGTTATTCCAGGAACTCAAATCAGTGAAGAGTTAGGTGGCTAACTGGAGGAGGCAAACATGAGATTCATTGCAAACTAATTTGGAACAGATGGAAGATGGTGTAAAAAATGAAGAGGAGAGATGTCTAACTGTAAAAGGCTGTAGAAGTCAAGGTGACAGATGAGGGCTTTAAAAAAAAAAAGTGCTGTAGTAAACAAATTACAGAACCCAAATCACTTTGCTTGCTGAAGGGAAGGAAATGGGAGAGAAAGAATTGGAGGTGACAATGATGTTTTGATCCTGAGAGAGTAGAAAAGGAAGACTGTATCGAGGCTAAGGAGGAAAACGCACGCTCAATACTGTTTGTGGTTGTGACATGGCAGAAATAGGATTAGAAACAGCTTGAAGGAAATGTGCCCAACTATTGCTGTATGTTTGAACAGAGGTGGCAGTTAAGTCACAGGAAAACTTGAATTTACAATTGACTTGTTTCCTACAAGGTTAAAAGAACCAATGAAGCAGGAAATTAGAGCACAGAAATATTTCTTATTGCAATACTACATCTGGCCATAGAGTTAATAACTTCAGTTTCATTGTGTGAAATAATAATGATCACTCACTTTACTCTGTTTTTATCACTTGATAAAAATGTCTTATCTCTTCTGTGTAGATATTTGATTTGATGGACGCCAAAGCCCGTGCCGACTGCATCAAAGAAATAGATCTTCTTAAGGTAAAGGATTTGTTTAAAAAACATGCAGCCATTGTCAAAGTATGTTAAGGATTTCATAGCCATACTTGTGGTGCCCACTATTGCCTGTCTGGAGGCCACACTTACAGAATTTTGTAATCTTTATTGATTCTAAATAGACCTTGAGAAGTAAATCCTTAGAAAAAAATGGGCAACTTTTCGAGTAGAAGTTTGTGGTAAAGCTACAGTAGTGTAAATAACTGTGTCCTATGTACAGTAAAATACTGACTTTGCTGCTTCAGCTAACAGTTTGGCATGATATTGCAGAGATACATGGCAATACTTTGAAACAAAATTCCTCTAAAACTGCAAGTTTTCTCATCACATTGATCTTGAAATGCCATCATGCTCTTGCAAAATGTTGATCTGTTATTGCTTCTTCATGTATTGTACTGAAATAGATCTTTAGGGATTGTTTTGTTTACCCAAATGAGAATGTTTTATAAGATGTGCTCTGTGCTAAAATGTGCATTGTTTTTCTGCTTCCTCAGCAACTGAATCATCCAAATGTAATTAAATATTATGCCTCGTTCATTGAAGACAATGAACTGAACATAGTGTTGGAATTAGCTGATGCCGGAGATCTCTCCAGAATGATAAAGGTAGGAATTAACTTTCTGGAGAAAAAAAAAAATGCTCATAATGTTCAAGTTCTTCCACTTTTCACTCTTTTTACTCAGGGGTGAAATGTGGTGAAAACTTAGAAAAGTGGCATGTTTAGACTACTGTGTTATTACATGTGGCCAGTATTGATGCTTATGTAAGTATTTTTAACACATAACTAGGCTGAAATCACAGGATATTAGGGGTTGGAATGGACCTCTATAGATTGAGTCCAACCATCCTGCCAGAGCAGGACCGGAGAATCTAGTGCAGGTTGCACAAAAACACATCCAGATCAGTCTTGAAAGTCTTCAGAGGAGGAGACTGCACAACCTCACTGGGAAGCCTGTTCCAGTGCTGTGTTACTGTTACAGTAAAGAAGCTTTTCCTCATGGTGAGGTGGAACTTCCTGTGCTGTAGTTTACATCCGGTGGCCTTTGCCTTATCCCAGGGCACAACTAAGCAGAAGCTGTCCCTGTGCCTGCCTTCCTAACCTGCAGCCCTCAGATATTTGTGGACATTTATTAGATCCCTTCTCAGTCTTCTCTCCAGACTAAGCAGCCCTAGGGCTCTCAGCCTATCCTCATCAGGCACTTCTCCAGTGCCTTCATCATCCTTGTAGCCCCACCTTGGACTCTCTCCAGTAGCTGCCTGTCCCTCTTGAACTGAGGAACCCAGAACTGGATGGAATGTTCCTGGTGGGGCCTCACTAGGGTAGAGTAGAAGTGGGTAAGAAGAACCTCCCTTGATTTACTGGACACACTCTTAATGCACCCCAGGAAACTAGTGGGCTTCTTGGCCACAAGGGCACATTGGTGTGCCATGGATATAATAATATCACTGGGAAAAAAAGATGAAAACTGTAAAGCACTGTCTCCACCATTTAGGACAGTGTGTTTTGGCAACATCCCTGATTTTTGGCAAAATTGCATTTTTGTGTTCCATTATTCTCTTCTATATAGTAGTGGTAAAAATGGAGAAGGGCTAGTGTCTTAATGCAGAAGTTTCTTCTAGATCTTGAGCTTCAACTGGTTACCATTTTGGCAAACCGAATAAAGATGAAAAGATGTTTCATATCTAGTTGAGAAGTGATAATCGGTTACAAATTATGGGTTAATTGCTTTCTCTTGTGGTTTCTAAATGCCTTTTCTTTAGCTAATTGGAAAAACTTACCTGAGACCTGTTATGTAATCTTCGTATTCTGAAACTATTATATTAACTTTTAACTAGTTTTTAATACCCTGGTTTGCCATCTGACAACTGCTTACCCTCTTTTCCTATGTTTTTTTAACACTGGATCTTGGGTACAGCCTTTGGCATGCGTACTTGTGTGCACATGAGCCTTATTGTTGTCAGCACAGTGCAACTGTGAGAACAGTGTCAATCCTTTGGCGTTGACTCAGTTACAGCCAGGCGTTGAACAGAGTTCTGCTGTTTTGCTTAGGACCTACACAAATAGAAAATGTTAATTTCTTCATTAATGACTTGCATACAGATTTTCTTTGAGCTTTTGAAGGACATTTCCATCTAGAGTGATAATTTTAAGGTAGGATAGTAAAAATGTTGGTTCTGAAGAGGTTGACAGTGTTCTGTTAATATTTATATCCAAATCTGGTATTTTTCTTCAACTCATGAATTATTAATTCCATGAGCTTACATTTCATAAAACATAAAGGAAGGTTTGTCTTTTCTTTTGAATGTTCAGTTTTCACACAACAGTTATTAATAGGAGTACTCTGTGACAGGTTGCCTTATGGCATATCTGGTCTTGTGACCCATTGAAGCTTTTTACCCATTATGGGTTTGGTTTTGAAATTTTTAAATTTTTTTTTTTTTCCCTAAAAAAAAATAAATTATTTTAAATCCAGTGCGTGAATAATGACTTCTTCAGTGCAGTTTGCCTCATTACACCTTGTCCAAGTCGTTGGGTATTTCTTACAGGCTGGATCTTGGAGGCACTTTGTGATTGTCCTCTTAACACGGGGATCATGTTTAATGTAGCAAACTTAGATTGCCGTTTGATGTTAATGACAGCCTATCAGGCTATTATTAAATATGTATGAGGTGTCATAATGCACGCTGTCTTCCTGCTGCTGGTGGAGGAAATGATTTGGTAGACTACTTGGACAGTGTGAGTTTAAATGCGCAGTTGTATAATGTCTTCTTAAAAAAATATTTTAAAAATTGCCTGAAAAATAAATACGTAAGAGTATGGAAGCTTTGTAGCAGAACAGTTGCCTGACACACTACTAAGGTAAATAACCATGTTGTGTTATTTAAAAAAAAAAAAAAAAGTGCTTTGTTTTCCAGTGTTCTTGCTAGAATGTTGGAAGATGTTGAGGCACCCTCTGGTGCTGGGCTTGTGTGATTTGGAGACGGATCAGTTGTGGGTTCGAAATTGTAAATAGCCACAGCTTGAATGACACTGAAACCAATGTTGGTGTGAGGGAAAAGTGCTTAACTAGTTTACTTGGGTGTTTGTTATGACATTATTGGCACATCAGAGAATACTTACAAAGCTGCAGTTCCTTGCAGTGCACCTTAACGGGTTCTTTAGTTCTTCCCTTAATGAAGCACATCCTTGCTGCTCAGCTTTTGTGCCATCCCTCTTGTTACCTAGGAATAATGCTCTTTGTCCCCATTGAGTAGACAACTGAGGAAATTCAATTGTTTGGTGTATTCATAGGGATTCTAATAGAATTCACAGTCTTCTGTTTGTGTTCCCACATCCCTTGTGTTCATTGTCTCTTCCCTTTCCCTCTTCGGAAAAAAACAAAAAAACAAACCGAAAGCTGTGCATTGAGATTTCAAGTCCCACATTGAAATTGGAGGTATGTCATGTGCTCTCTGTCCCTTTCTGTGTTTTTGAATTATCTCTGTCACAGGAAAATGTTTAGTAAAGTCTGCATTTTCAAAACCAGGAGGATTCAGAATTGAAGATTTCTCACCTTGCAGCTTTTAATGGCTTGGTAGAATCCTTGGATATGACATGTCAGTAACACTTGGAGGCAGACGTTATCAGTTAGGAGGTAATCCTTGCATTTGGCTTACAGTTGGTTTTGCATTAGAATATGTGCCTCAGTATTGTAACTGCTATGTATGAGTAGTAAAAGAAGGAAAAAGTCTTGATTTGCTGTGACTTAGGCTGCTGGATGCTGTTACATCAAAGATTCTACAAGGAGATGATTATTAATGGTTGTGCTAGTTCCTCATTATCATGGCCTCTGGTTTGTGGGTGTCTCCGGTCTATGGACGGGAATGGAGCTATGGAAAAGTACCAACGCGAAGTGGAGTTCAAGAGAACTGCTGTTGTTCCCTGGTGCAGTACAGAAATATCTTGTAAAGCAAGTTTGGGGCTTATCCTTTTCCTCTTGGTCATGATTCTCCTTCGCCACAGACACTGACAGGGTAAAAATTGTCCTGTGTACTCTTTGGTTTGTGATTTTAAATTTTTCTTTCAAAGCAGCATCTGCTAAATTGAATAAAATGTCATAAATGAAGAAGAATCTACTAATGGAATTAATCAAGAAAATATGTTACAATAGTTAAATTAAAAAGAACGAGTTAGTAAAGTCAGTGCTGAAGATATTGAACAAAACAATTTGAGCTATCTTGGAAGAATAACCAGCATATTATTTAAGATAAAACAGGTAGTTATTAAAAAGGCTTGTAAGAAGGGATGTTATCAAGACGCTAAAATACCATGTGGGGTTGTTTTTTTCTTTTAATCAGCAACAAACTGCTGTCTATTTAATATTTTTAGTTATTCTGGCAAATAATTTTAGTACAAATGCAAACTTTAATCTGATTATGTCACATAGATCTTAATAATGTTTTAAGAAGGAGCATGCAAGTTCTAATCTAAAAATATAGTTGCAGCTTTCTCCAGATAGCTTGAAAATAATGTGAGTTCTACCAGATGTCACCTAGGCAGTTCACTTACTCCTCAGAAAGTACTTTGTATTCTTCTAAACTTTAAATAAAAAAAAAATACTATAATTAGCTAGGTAAAGTAAGAGAAATGTTTTGAAACTTCTCACCAGTGTAAAGTTTGTGTTGATGTCTTGAGTTTCTGTAGTTTGGAACAGTGCATTCTTTGTCCTTAAACAGGCAACATCCAGGGTTAGTCACTTATTTCCAAGCAACTTACACATATCTAAATTGCTTGTTGCGGTAGATGGAGATCTGTTTAAACTTGTTTGAAATCCAATTATCATTCTGTTGTTTCACCAGTGATGAGTATTTTGGGCTTCACTGTGTGAAACTGCATCAGGCAATTTCCCCTCTTCATAGTCTGGTGTGCTGAACCTCATTTTTCTCCCTACACCAAAATATATTAGCAGTGAGCTTATTTTGGAACTTATTTGCAGTACTGTGGGATTGACTGACTTGCCTGTGCTGCCTTACAGGACAGCTTGCCCTTTCTGAAGGCTTAAAGGGTGGAAACAATTTTAGGTCTGGTCCTTGGCAATTTTGCCACCGCAAGTGTTGCTTTTTTTGTGTGTGAAGTAACCACGGCTCCACTGTAGAATCCATGGGGCTGCAGCCTGTGTTACAGTGTGAGGTGGCTATGGGGTGTGATGACATCCTTCAGAGATGTATAGACACGTCGTGATGGCAGTAGATTTGAAAGGAATCTAGGAGCATGGAATACTTCTTCACTGCACTTTTTCTGTGGGGCTGGGCAGCACTGAATGCAGGGTGATTCAGATTGTTCTGAACTTGGTTGGTGGGCAGGTGCAGGTCAGGAACTTCTGAATGAGTTGCTTTTGTGGACTTAGAAGCAGATTGTGCGCCACTGTTCCTGCAGCATGGCAGAGTCCTGGATGCCTGTAGTGCTACAGAAGTTGATGTGATGACTGGTTGTGTTTACAGGCTGGCTGCCCGAGATAGCTGGAAGGCTACTAGCCCATGGGTAACCATTCTCACTGCAGTAAAGCTGGTTATATTGCTGGAATGGAAACTTGTCACTTGGTTTGTCCAAGCTGTTTTCTGGTGGGTTGCTGTCTTGGGAATATGCTAGAAACAGCTGTTTTTTCAGACATGTAGATATCACACATTACACAGAGTTGGACTTTATTTAATTGCAGGAGTGACAGTTGGAAGATTTTTGAGATTATGAAGGTAGTGGAGCACATGTGTAAGGAAGAGATGTAGTGTCAGAATTTATCAGGTCAGGTGTTTACCCCTTCCCAGGGCATGAGCCGGTGTTTTGGAAAGCCCTTATCTGTGTACTGCCTATATTGCTCAGCTATCTCTATCACGCAGTACATTGATGTATGGTTTTAGCAATTGCAGGAGATGGGTGATATTCACTTTTGAATAGCTGGTGGGATGGTGATCACATCTCTGAATGGCGGTGTTGTGGATGCTGTACTCTGCTGGGCACGCCCTTGTGTAGCTGGAGAATTAACCCTCTTTGCTGTTACGGTTGCCAAAGATTTCACTGTGTGAGAATGTCCTTTCAGTTTGTCCAAATACTAAAATGCTGCATACCACCTGCCTGCTTCAGGGTGTATGTTTCCAAAAAACGTTGCATTTTACCAGATCGCTAAGAAAAAATGTATTACTCCACTCAGATGTATGTGTGGGTTTTTTTTTTTTAATAAATCTATTTATTGTCAAGTCTAGCAACCATTCTACCTGAAATATTGTTAGCCAGTCATGCCTTGAAACAGATGCTTAAAACTTGGTAAGGGAATTGTTCTTACAATGATGACTATGAGAACACACCTATACTTACTCTTCTAACTTCTTACAGACTTATTCTGTGTGTGTGTAAGCACATGTGTTAAGCACACACGTGTGCTTAACAGAGATTACTGGAGCATAGCAGCTGAAGTGTAGAATTTATGTACATGTAGGGCTGTGTGCACTTCTTGCATCCTTACTGCTGACAGTGCTGCCTACTACCTGGGTGACTATGGGTGACTGAAATGGCTTTCCCAGAAATAGCTTTTCCCAGATGCTTTGGGTGGACTAAAGATTTCCAGTCGCTCAGAGGGTGTTTATTCTTTCTAACACTGTAATCCGGGATGACTGTAGAGAAGCCAAAAGACTAAGCATACAGAAGAGAGGCTGGGAAAACATGCGAAATGATCTGTGAGGAAGGAGTGGCGGTCTCACTGGGAAAAAGGAGGACAGTTAACTGGAACTAGCTGGTTAGCAGTTTTTCAGAGAAGACATTCTGGAAAGTTGTGACACAGGACAGTAGAGACTAACGAGTATAAAAAGAATAAAAGTAACATATTGGAAAACTATGCACTGGGAGTCCCAGTACTGGATGTGAGATTAGAGGAGAGCTAGAGTATTGGCAGAGAACTGCATAGACTGCGACCGGATCCTGCTGACTGGCTACCAGTAGGGAGAGAGTATGAGTGGTAACTCAGAGTGGCTGGGAACAGGATACAATTATGTAAATGCAGCAAATGGGATGAAGTGGTAGAAACACCAAAGGGACATGTCTGGAATGTGGACAGAGAAGAGTCAAGCTGCATAGGAATTTACAGATCAAATACAGGGGAACACACAGAACCTGTCCTGCAGCAGCATACTGCTGGGTTCAGGAGTACTGTTGTCAAATTCTGTCAGTTACCTGCTGAAGGATGACATGTTTTTGTGGGAGTTACTTGGTCAGCTGCAATGTTTACTGTGGCTGAGGAATTGCTAGCTCTGGTAAACTATGCATAGCGGTATCATGGAGACCCTGCGCTTCTCAGGCTAGTTCTGTGCTTTGTTCAGTTTAGGGAACGGCTTGAGTCTGCAAAATCAATCATTCCAATGCTAGAAGATCCTACAACTGAGAATCTCATAGTCCAGCAAGTTGCAGATTTATGCCTTCTATGGAGAACCACTGCTCTGTTCCATGTTAAGGGTGCAACTACTCCAGGTAGAAATCATGACAATGCAGTACCTACACCACCATCTGTTGTGTTGGTGATGCCTTCTCAGCTACAGTAGTACTCTTTAAGGCAGGGAATTGAAGACAAAGGCTTCATAGTAAATACAATTGCATGTTCTTCCAAAGACTATCCTTACTGTTTCTAGAACTGTTCCTAAGAGGTACTGTATAAGCAATTATGATTCCTACAAAAAAATAGTAGTTTATTCTGTGTTTCCAATAATCAAGGTAAAACTCTAGGGTTTGATTTGTAGAAGTATTGAGCATTCACAGCCTCATCTGTTCTGAGAGGGAACTATGCTTTGAAGATGAACTGTTTCATAAAGCTAAGTACGTGGAAAAGAAGGCACTTAAATTGGTGCCAGAATTAATTAACACTTTTGATCTTAATTCTTTCCTCCTGTTCTAATTTATAAAATAGGGATGTTGCTACCTCATAATTTCTATGGCCATTTGTGAAGATAAACTTCACAAAGCTTATTTAATTAATTTGATATTCCAGTTATACATATGAGGAACCTGTACCCTTTTCTGAAACTTACATTTAATAATGGGTGTTGAACAGTCACAATAAATAAAGCCTAGAGACATTTCAGACTGCTCATTAGCTGAGTGTCCTGAATGAACAAGAAAAGGGTCTTTGGGCATAAAGAACATGGAACTGAAAACTGCACTCAGTCTGAACAGGGAGGAATTATGGTGGCTTTAATTCTGAAGTTTTTCTTACACATATGTCTACATCCAAATGTTTGACTTCATGATTGGGGGGGGTTGGTAAAGAGTATTTTTAAAGTATTCTTTTATGCTTGTATTTGCATGATACTGATTTATTGTGACTTATAAATGCAAATTTTAAATCATCAGATCTGGTTTTCATCAGTGTCTGTTGTGCTTTTTTCTTTTTTTTTCCATTTACGACTGCTACATTTGATTGAAAGAACAAAAAAAAACCCCACTACTCACCTCACTCCTTCCCACCCCCTCCCCAGTGTCAAACCTCCTGACTTGTAGTCTTTTTGTTTAGCATATGGTTGCATTTTGTACTATAGAGCGGTTTGGCACCTTGCTGAAATGACATCATTAATAAACGTTAAAGCTCGAAAATATTTTTTCTCTCGATTTTTTTTTTTTTTTACATTTTCTATCACCTTTGCTCTTTGAAAAGACTTAAAGATAGACTGTAGCTCGAAGAAGCATGTAATAGTTAGAATACTGTAACACAGTATGTGCTAATTACACATCAAAGCTAAGTTATTTTATGTGCCTTTTCCTAAGGGAGAAACCTGGGGCTTTGAACCAGTTGGGTTGATTTTTAATTTTTTTTTTTGCCACTAACCTTTTTTTTAAAGCTACTAAAAATCTTCTCTTAAGCTTTATGTTTTTCTTTCTTTTATTCCTATAATTAAAAAAATAGTGCATTCTTATTCAGCTTGGTGTATATACATGCTAGGTTTGTAGCAGATTAAAAAAGAGGGGCTGGGTTCTCTCAGGGGACATGGCCACTCTGCAAATGGAGCTGTGAAGTCCTGAAAGACAAAGAGCAAAGGTATAGAGCCCTGCCAAGGCAGGAGAGCTAGTTGCTAGGACATTTGTTCTCTATCGCAGGTAAGGAGAGTGAGAGCAGCAGCGGGTTTGCCATGTGCATATTACCTGTGTGTGCTAGTGGAAGAAAAGCTTACTGCTTGTGGAGTTTCTAACCAGTGGGGTAATTGGGTTGGGGAGTTGCCAGGCACCCTTGTTAGCTTTTCTGTGAATTGACCATTGTCTGTGTCTGCCACTGGAACAATAACAAGCAGGCAGGTTTTCTGCTGAAGTAATTAGACTATTAACACTGTGTGTCTTGTGGACAGTTTCCTTCACAGACATTGCACCTGAAGCCACAGTGTAAGCCCACTGGCAGTACTCACAAGGACAGTAAAGGTGTCAGTCAACTATGACTTCATTTATCTATTACAGAGGCTCCTCATAGCTCTAACTGGGGCAGAAATCCTTGGGGTATTTCATCTCCACGTTTTCCCACTAGTGCTAGCATTGTCTGGCTCCATTTTGTTATGTAATAGGCCTGGGTGGTTTTCTTGTTTGAATTGCGCTGCAAACAAGACTCAGAGGATTTTAAGGCTTTCACAGAGTTGTTTTTGAACAATGTCAGTGTTTTTGCTGTAAGAGTAACTTGCTGAGAATGGAGGGAGAATTTTTAAATTTGTATTACTTGTATTAGGCTACCATCTTAACTTTTTTTTCTTTCTATTTGCTATGGCATGCTGTTGCTTTTTATGAGGAAGTTGAGTTAATGATTCAAGCACAAGCTTCACCTTTACATGCTGTACCAGTTTTCCCAAGAGGATTTATTGGAGTGAGATTTATGTAAACAAATACTGCAGGTTCTAAACATGTTGCTGTGTGTATTAAAAAGCCTCCGTTACCTGTATCAGCAGAAACAATGAAAAGGATGTAGTACTAGAAATTTTAGTGACTCTGCAAGTAGATCTGAATTCAGTGGGTGATTTTTATCTATGAACACTGTTTCGTTTTATGAGTAAAAATGTTAGGTGCAACAGAGTGGCTGTAGGTGGACTGTTCAGTAAGGGAAAATGAAATGAATCCTTGCAGAGGCTGTTGGATTAAAAAACACAGTAGCCTTGTTCAGAGCTCTCTAAGGCATCTGAGTTTTTAACCAGCAGTCTTCTTAACAGCCTTGTTAATAGATCACAGAATCACAGAAACATTGAGGCTGGAAAAGACCCTCAGGATCACTAAGTCCAACTGATACCTATTCTACAAGGTGGAGCCTAAACTATACTCCTAAGCACCATATCCAAGTGACTTCTCAACACATCCAGGGCTGGTGACTCTGCCACCTCCCTGGGCAGCCAATTCTAATGCCTGACCACTCATTCCATGAATTTTTTTTTCCTAAACCTACTCAGTTGCAGGTTGAAACATAAACATAAGATCATAAACATGAAAGAATGCATATTACAAATGGAAAATAGGACCATTTTTATTTGGATTTTTCTGATCAGATTTTCTTTCTTGTGAGTAGCTGCCTTATTTTGATTGTGGTTGAGAAAAGGTTGTATTTGAGAAGATATTTTTTATCTCAGTTAATGTAGTGGGGTATTTAATTCTTTATTAGGAAAGATCATAGTTTTGTTCTACTAATTGACAAAGTAAAGCTACTTGTTTTATAGTGAGATAACTGTTTTAAAATCCATGTTTTTGTGGATTCTGGAAGGGGAAAAGGAAATCTGTGGCATCTTCAGTAAATGGAAATATAAACAATTGTAAAGAATTTGGAAAAAGAACCAGGCAAATACTTTATTACTGACTTTATTGGCCACATACTTTATGTATGTTTGATTGGTGGATGCCAAATATTATTTTTTTTCTTTTTGCATTTGCTCTGTTTTACAGCTAACAAACATCTGCTACTCTTAAAATGTATGCAGATTTGATCAACTTGTGATGAAATTAGATGAACGAATCAAGACATGTTGGAAAGTTTGATGATGATGTTCTCTATAGAAAGCAAGGAGAAGTGGCAGAAAACTACATATGGTCAAGAGATGGACAGCTCAATCTTGAACAGTCAGACAAAATGCCAGGGGCATAGCTTTCCTTCTAGAATTACCTAGCCTTTCAAATAGCAAGTAATACTTCTTTCCATGTTCATGAATCTCTGATCTTTTCTCTGAGATGCAGACATGTTGAGGTCCCTCTTCACTGGTCTTTCTGAACCTGCATACCCTTGCTAGTTGATTTCTGTTGTATTCAGAGTGAGGACTGTTGTTCATGCTTCCATAATTTCTTATGACAGCTGCCTGACCTCCCCTTTCTTCTGGTTGTGTGTATTTTTTTTTGTTTGTTTTTTCCCCGTGAGTCTGTTAAAAAAAAAAAAAAAAAAAAAAAAA
>VWZI01023571.1:447868-465078 GCA_013396835.1 Psilopogon haemacephalus
AAAAAAAAAGAGGGGAAAAAAAAACCTCCCAGAGGAAGATGGACAAGAAGTGTCTGAGAACTCATTACATGTTACTCAGAAGTTCCTTCTAATAATCCTTTGTGCCTCACTTCCCTCTTCATGAAGTTCAGATTTCTTACAAGTATCCAGATATTGAATTCTTGTGTTCTGATAAGTTTATGCAATAAAATGAAAGTTTAAACAGTGCTGCTTTATATTTTTATAAGCCAGAAGTGAAGCCATAGGAACAGGTAGAAGCAATGAAGATCCTCATCAAAACGTAAAAGAAAGGGAGTCTATTTAAAGCACAGAAATTATCATTCTCATTTTACTTTCACTCCAGTTCCTCCATAAGAAGGCAGCTGTAGCCTAGAGCATGCACAATGAAAACCTAAGATGTATGTTCCTGTGGGCTCATTTGAGAGTTTCCCAGAGGTTGTTTGCTGTTTTTAAAATAATGACTCTGCAAAACTGTTTAGATGATCAGTTTATCATCTTTCTGCAAGAGATGTTAATAAATCTCTTGCTTTCTATAGTCCAGTTTGTTCCTTAAAACAGTTATTGTGAGTTTTAAATATTTTTATTCCTCTTTTTTTTTTTTTCAATGCAGTGAGGTCTAAACCAGCCTCTCAGACCTTAAAATTCTCTGAGCCACTAATTTCAGAACTGAACGCTACAATTTTTTTTTTTTTTTCCAGGTGTGGTTACTGAGATGTAGGCAATCACATCAGAAGTCTCCAACTGTATGGAAGTAGTCTGCAGTCACTGTTCTGTACTCATCTGCAGGAAATCTTTAGTGTTCTTATAAAAGCCAAACATAGTCCTTCATGTTTCCTCTTAGAGCATTCTGTGAACTGTGCTTTTTAAGCTCGGATAAGATCACTTGCTAATTGCTGTCGATGTTGCTTTAGGAATTCGACCTTTAAAGCATCATCTTAAGAAACTCAGTATAAAATAGTCTCATGCTTTTTATTGACTTGGAAATTTTTTTCTGCATCTATCTTTTACTTCTATTTTTGTTTTTTTAATACTTTTTTTTTTTTTTTCCCAAGAAGTTGACATATGGTGTTTAGGTGCAGGGCAGCTATATTTAATTTTACTAGGACGGAAACATTTGGAGAATGTTTAATTTTTAAAAGATATATATATATCTTTTTCAGCAGTTTATTAGAGAAAACCAGGGAAGTTCTGTTTGCCCATAACAAAACTGCTCAGTCATTCTGTAGAAAAGGACTGAAAAGGCAAACTGGGGCTATAGCCTGTCTGCCTTAAAACTTTTTATTCCATTTGATTAGCAGATTTATGACCACAAAGATGCTGAGTTGCTTTAAATGACTGAATTGCAGTTTTAATTGTACTAACAAGGGGAAAACTTAAACTTTGTCTTGTGTTTTTTCTGAGAGTCCTTTCTCAAAGACAGAGATGGAAATTTCATGAGGCGAGGCTTTTGAAACAAGTCTGCTGCCTGAGCATGTCTGGTGTTCTCTGTTTACACTAGCATGCAACACTGCCCACGTTTATACTGCCACGTGTACAGGAGTTCTTCTCTTGCTCACTTTCTACTGTGTTGAGACTGATTTTCACCTCAGACAGGACCATGTATTTTTTTTTTTTTTTTTTTTTTCAAACCTCACACCCATTTAACTACATCTTGCATTGCGAACTATTTTAAAATAAGAGGAGAGAGAAAATGATCCTGCTTTTGATACAGTTAATATGTGCTGTATGAATGGAATTATGCTGTTGGGCATAAAATCGTTTGACCATGTTTTCCATCAACCTAGATTTCTTGTTAGAAGGTAAGGCTCTAAGCAGGAATGGAATTCTCTTTTCTTATTGAGTGTTCTTAAAATTAGCACTGCCTGCTGGACTGCTTCCTAGAAACATGCAACTTCCTTCAGTAGCTAGTTCTGCAAAGTCGGTGTGGTGTGGGGGTTTTATTTGTTTGTTTTCATTTTTGGTAGTGCAGGCTCTTCATCACCGCTTTGGCTATTGGTGGACATTAAGAATCTGTATTTTGATGAAAGGATGTATTGTAATTCATTACTACACAAGATAATGGCCAGTGAAGCCAGATGGATTATATTGTAAAGCAGTTTTATTTATTGGATTATTTATTTAAAGCTGTTCAAACAGTATTAGCTTAACAGTGTTAGTTTAACACTGTTAGCAAATCTAGTGTCTCTCTTTTGTATCCTCTTTAGGTGGATGAATACTGCAGGGTTAATAATATTGATGCTTTCAGTAAGAGAAGTTACTGTAAGACAAAATTATTAATGCCTTCAATAGAAAGACTACATCTTAAAACCCATGCTTAGATAGCATGGTTGCAGCGTAAGAAGTGAAGCTGGTTTTGTGGTGTCCGATTAGCTACAGTGTTATAGCTAGTGAATGAATAAAATGTTAAAAGAATACTTGAACGTGAATACTTCGAAAGTATACAGCTGGAATGAAAATCTGTAATGGGAAAACTTCCCGTGGCAGACATTTTGTGAGTGGTGCTTCATCACTGTTTGTGCCTAGGTCTGAGTTAAAATAATAATTCTGAATGTTTAAATTAAGTACCTAGTTATGATAGTTTCAGAATGCATTTTAAATCAAGGAGCTAGGCTTTCATGTGCACACACTTACATGTATTGTGTATTTGTTTTCAAATGAAAAGAAACCTGGTCTCCATCTTCCTATTGACATCAAACGATCCTCTGATATGCAAATCCCACTATGGGGAGAACAGATACACAGGGTTTGTTTGGATTCAGTCCAAGGCTGAGAGAAAATTATATTTAAAGAAGTAATTTGTATGCTTTGCCTCATTTAAATGAAAATACATTTGGAAGTAATCCCTATAACTAAAAACACTTTGGTGGAATGCTGCAATCCTTTGTGCGACTGCGTGTTGCTATAGCTGGGTTAAAAACATCTTCCTCATACTCCTGCATGTCTCTCGATGTGGAGATGCAGCTGTCAGCTTCTTAGTAGCACATTTTACCGTGGCATATGAAATTTTTTTTTTTTTTCCCAGAGTAATGTCTCTTATCTGAACATTGTTGGGGTGTGCATGAATGTGAAGTGTATGTACATGGGCTATTAAATTACATCCTAGTGCTTCACTTCCCATCTAAAATTTTGCAAGTATTAATGTTGTTCGTGTATTTCTTTTGTGTGTTTAGCTTTAAAATCTGTCAAAATATGAATTCTTGAAAAAGAGAGACTAAGCAAGCAAGAATTCTTCAGTCTGCTTTACCTGCAGAATTTATAATGCTCTAACTTGCACCTTTTAGCACTGGATGAATTCCAAGCTTTCAGTATATGTTTTTTGCAGACTCTAGATATAACAGTTGAAAGAGATTTGTGTTGCAGACCATAATTATGTTTCACATAAGCTTTAATAGACCATTGAACTGTTGCTGGTGATTGGTAATAATTGTTTATACAGGATGGAAAATACCCGAGGAGGAGTTTGATCACTACAAAGTTTTCAGAAATCACTGTTCCTTTAGTCCCCTTCTGTTTAATGCAGAAATTTCTAAAACTAATCTGATTGACTCCTCTTATGTACTCTTCGTGTCTCACTACTATTTTTGTGTTCTGTTTAGAAGAGGAGGATGCGGAAATCAGTACTGGTGTAAGGATTAAATTTAATTTGGGAAGTTCTGTGCCACATACCTTACAGCTGACCTTTATTTGTTCTATGGCCACTTACTCTATGCTAGATTCTACATCAATCCTGCAGCAAAGACAGATTTTGGACGGTAGTTTTATTTCACTGTCATTTGTGGCTCTGTGTTGACTGACTTAAAGACGTACACTGTTGATACATGTGCTAATATTTAAGGGGAAAGCTTTCTGTATCAAAAAAATGCTGTTAAACCTTTCTCATTGGGTTGTGAGCCTCTGGTATTTGTTTTTTTAAAATAAAGGATTTTCTACTTTCTGGTTTTCTTTAGTAGTTTTATGCAAGTTTTAAATGTTAATATTTGGTGTCTCTTCTTTTTTCTTTAAGCATTTTAAGAAACAGAAGAGGTTGATTCCTGAAAGAACAGTTTGGAAATACTTTGTTCAGCTATGCAGTGCCTTGGAACACATGCATTCTCGTCGTGTTATGCATAGAGGTAATATGGGATCAAAGATGGTTTCTCTGTGCTAAACATTTTACTATGTGAGAATTAAGCTGGTTGAATGCCAGTGACACCAAATAATGTCATAATGGAATCCTTTGACAGCTGACACAATATGTTTCTGTAACATTTCATAAGTAATGTAAAAGGGTGGCAGAAGTTTGTGGCTGTACGTTTTGATTTGGTGGGCACTGGTTCCCAACAATGGCTCATGATACCAAGTTTTCAACTAAGTGATAGTTCTGTAAGTGATGGATACCCTGCCCCTACTGCCTCTTTACTTCTTAATTAATTTTGCTAGCTTTTGTTGTCTGTTGTGTTCTTCTATATTTGTCCATTCTCTCTTCCCAAGTGTTGTTACCTGCATCCTTGCACAACCATCCACTCTTTTCACCTCTTGTACCTTTTTTCTTACAAAAGAATTTGACTCTTGCCATGCCTTCTGGTGATGTATGCTCCTTCTCCCACTCTCATCTACTGAATTGTGTGCAGCTGTGGATGTTTTCTCCCCTTTTCTGTGCCTCTCCTCTATTGCCAGTCTGCCTCTGTGTCCCAACAGCCATTGTAGTTGCCAGCTATTGCTGTCAGGTGCTAAGTCTCTTTTACCCATTTTAAACTCCTCTACTACTGTCTCCTCCTCCCTATGTTGTTCTTATTTTACCTTGCACCCCTGAGCCAAAGAAAACAGATTGCAGTAGAGCTGCTTCTCAGATGTACAGGGTTCTTTTACTGTACCCATATCTTCTGCAAACTGTAAGCCGCTCTTACCAAAGTTAAGTGATTTTTCTTCGAGTATAGAGACGTAGTGGGTTGCCTTGGAGTTGGGTAAGAGCTAAGCACACTTGCCAAACAAATATCAGGTCAGTTTATTTAGAAGACTAAGATAACAGGTACCTTGTTAAAAATAATAAAATAAAAAACTTTGCCATTGTCTCTAAAGAATTGGATTAAAACTTAAATTGAATATTGCCTGTGAAAAATAACTGTCTGGGGTGTACATCATAATTTTTCTTTGGTTCTACTTGATTAGCCCAATTCCATTGACGAGTTGAAATAACCATTCTCCTGAGGAAAAAAATGCTGCTTTTTTTTTTTTTTTAATGGTTGCTATTAAAAAGAATCAGTTATCTATTTCAAATAAATAACATTATATCACTGTGGGTAATCTGATCAGCCAAAGTGATGAAAAAAATCTTTTACAATTCTTGAAAACATTTTTGGTCTGTTACTTCTGACATAATAAAAGATTTTCTAATTCTAGTGGAAATCTTTATAAATAGCTTACATAAAGTAGTAATGAACTCCTTGTACGTGCGTCTTTGAAGGTGGGGTGGAAGTGACGGTTTTTGGTTTTGGGATTATTTTTGTTCTTGTTTATTTGCTTGTTTTTGTTTTTTTTTTAATACTTTCCAAGGCTCTTAATTTTTTGCTTGAACAATATTTATACTATTAAAATAGTAAATTTGACTTTTGAAATCACTCTTTCTGAAGAACACATCCAAATGTTGTTATTAGCTGCAAATAAAAACCTCTTTTGATTTATTCTTGATAGAACAATAGGTTTCCTTGAATCTCATTGTGACTTCTAATTTTTTTTTCCAGATATAAAGCCAGCTAATGTGTTCATTACAGCTACAGGGGTAGTAAAACTTGGAGACCTTGGACTTGGTCGATTTTTCAGCTCCAAAACCACAGCAGCACATTCTTTAGGTAAGCTTTCTGAGGTACAGGTGTTGAGGAGATAGATTTTTTTTTTTTTCCCTTTATTATGATTATTATTTTATTTTCACACAATAGAAATACTGTGGCTACTCATGAGAAGGAAGAAAAAGGTTAGGTCTTGCTAAAAGTTTCCTTTAGTAATAAAAATAGGTCAGCACCATGGACAAATACAGACAAGCTGTAGCATTGAGGTGTTGTTTGCATCAGTACTACTGTTGGTTGTTGTTTTTTTTCCCTTTTAATAATTTAATGTATATTTCTGGCTCCAAACAAGTCTTCATGACTGTAGTGTTTTCTAGAAGTGCTAGGAAAAATCAGGATCTGTAATTTGGATGCAATTTTCAAATTTATATGAACTTTAATCACTGTTGGAAAGAATCTAGTGATTCTGTGTGCCTCTGTAGGTGATTTTGATGATATATGCTGGTTGTATGCTTTGAAAGAGCTAACAGAGGATTTACTCTGTTTTAAAGTGGGGCTAAGTAAGTTGAGGAGAGATCAGAATTAGGCTTAATGAATCAAAGAAATTAAAAACAAAACAATATGAACAACAAAAGCAAATACCAGGAAAGTTATTTTTATAAAAATATTTTAAAAGCCTTTGAAATGCACAATGAATTTTTTCCTAGCATGTAAGAAAAGCAACACAATGTTACTTTTTTGCAAACAATTTTCATACAATTTGCATTTTTGAGTAGCATATGGAGATGAGGATGGTGAATAAATCTTTAAAGAAGAAAAAGATTTTGACAGGTATTTTAGTTTTAAATGGACAAATGACAGAATCTCTGCAGTGCTCTTCGAAAGAGATGGGCCATGTAAATAGAGCAGCATCTGCTTTAAAGAGAAATATAAGAATTAGTGTTTATAGCATGGTTATACACTTTAAAAAAAAAGTTAAGGTAAAAATTCTTTCCCCCTGCTGAAGTGTCTTTGCATAGTGGTTGCTGAATTCAAGCCTGAAAAGGTGTGAAATGAACTTTGTAGACCCCTTGAGAGCAGGGCCCATAAATGGAAGCCTCCAGAATTGTCTCCTGTCCTTTGCAGAGGTTACTGAGAGAAGCAGAGCACCTTATTGATGCTTGAATACAG
Source organism: Psilopogon haemacephalus (assembly GCA_013396835.1). Taxonomy (NCBI): domain Eukaryota; kingdom Metazoa; phylum Chordata; class Aves; order Piciformes; family Megalaimidae; genus Psilopogon; species Psilopogon haemacephalus. Next base: position 454,801 of record VWZI01023571.1, read on the forward strand.
GTAGGTGAAATAAAATGCTGCTCAGTTAGAACTTTTTAACAAATGACAGTGACAGTTCTGTAATTAGACGTTTAGATATTTTTATCTGTTTGACAAGTTCATCGTAATGAAGATATCTAAGAAAGCCAAGAACTGTTAAGTAGTATTTAAGTACTGTGTATCTGAGGGTAACGAGAGGATACATGACGAATTGTCTGTTCAGATGGTGATGCTTCTAATTAGACTATGAAATACCAAATTTCTTGGATAAAAATATTCTGTATTTGTCCTCACCTCCTAATTTAACTTTATTCATATAGTCCCAGTTATCAGCACACTGTGGAAGATGAGAGAGGATTGATGTTCAGCGTGCTTGTGCTGCATCTGAGATGTGAAGAGTACTTGCGTTAACAGCTGAAATCCTCATAATTTAGAGTGGAAATATTTGATACGATCCTTACTTCTCTGTCTTCCAGAAAATAACTCTTTTGGTAACTCTTTTGCCTTCCTGTTTTTAGTGTTTGGTGCACACTGATGCTGGTAGAGTCAAAACCATGAGTAACTGCTGAGATCTTAACAGGACTGAAATGAAACTCAGACAAAGACAGAGAAACAGTGAGACCAGAGTGGAAATGTTTGGTTTCCGCACTGAAGTTCAGATAAATGCCTTAGGGCACTGCTCATGCTGCCGTCATTGTTCATGGACTGTCTCTGGCAGCACTGTGGAGATCTGGGAGATTTGTTGTAGCTGGCCTGTTACTGTGTGTGAATGGAATGAGGATGTAAACAAGCAGTGAGAAAAGAGAGCTGCCCCTGTATTATAACTGCAGGAAGCTGTGCATCCTAATCTGAGGGTAGGAGTGCATGAAGAAGGCGGAAGTCAGTTACAAGGGTAGGAGAGCTAGACTTACAATCTGAGGTAAAAGTCAGGAAGTTGAACAAACTGCTTCAACCTTGTGTTGTTTTAGTCTGTTGCAGGAGAATAGGGATGCCATCCAGAGGGATCTGGACAGGCTGGTGAGGTGGGCCAAGGCCAAGTGTAAGGTCCTGCACCTGGGTTGGTGCAATCTCAAGTACAACTCCAGGCTGGGTGGCAAATGGCTGGAGAGCAGCCCTGAGGAACAAGACCTGGGGGTCTGGGTTGATGAAAAGCTCAACATAAGCCAGCAGTGTGCACGCAGCCCAGACAGCCAACCGTGTCCAGGACTGCATCAAGAGAAGCATGGCCAGCAGGTCAAGGGACGAGATTCTCTCCCTTTACTCTGCTCTCATCAGACTCCACCTGGATTACTGTGTACAGTTTTGGAGCCCCCACCATAAGAAGGAATTGGAGCTGTTGCAGCGAGGATGGCCACGAAGATGATCAGAGGACTGGAAGCGCCTTCTGCTATAAGGACAGGCTACAGGAGTTGGAGCTCTTCAGCCTGGAGAAGGCTTCAAGGAGACCTTGTAGTAGCCTTCCAGTATCTGAAGGGGTCCTACAGGAAGGCTGGAGAGGGACTATTTACAAGGTCTTGTAATGACAGGAGGAGGGATAATGGGTTTAAACTGGCAGAGGGGAGACTGAAACTGAAGTTCTTTCCAGTGAGATACTGGAATAGGTTGCCCAGGGAGGTTGTAGATGCTTCCTCCCTGGATGTGTTCAAGGCCAGATTGGGTGAGGCCTTGAGTGACCTGTTCTGGTGGGACGTTTCCTGCCTATGGTGGGGGATTGGAACCAGATGATGTTTGAGGTCCCTTCCAAACCACTCTGTGATTCTATGAGTGGTTGCAAAGGGACTGGAGTTAAACAGTGTAAAACTTCCATGCCCTTTAAAGTTCTCTTACAAATAGAGGAGCCATCCAGAGAGGAGTGGTAGGAGGATGGAAGCTTTGTTTCTAATGTTGGGTGCTGTGTCTTTTTTTCACCATCACTTCTCCCATTTCACTCCTAATTATGGTCTAATGTCAGAATTAATTTTAGGAAAAAAGTTTTGTTCAGCTCCTAACTTAGGGTTCCCCTATCTCTCTGCTGTGGTCTGATTGATCATGTCACTAGCAGAAGCTGCTTTGTAAATTAATTTCTCATGCAGTTTCCAGTGCTGTTTTTCCTGAAGTTTCTTTCAAAGTTGCATCTTTTTATGGTTCCGTAAACCTTTGGTGCATGAACCCCAGTGAATTCAAAACATAATATGTGCAGCACTTTATACTTGTTTACATGCTTTATAAAAATTTCAGTAGCAAACTGGATTCAGGCTTTCAGAGATAAAGAAATGTACTAAAATTTTCATTAGCTACAGCTTCTAAGTGCTAATTATGAATAATACTGATCTAATTAGAATACTTGCTGATGGTCCATTTGAAACAAATTATAATACTGCACTGGACAGGGTTTATTTTTCTTAACTCTTTCTATACTGCTTTATCAAAGCAGTAGAATTTTCTACACTGGTATGTATATACCTTGAAAATAGGAAATTATTCAAAAAATGCAAAGGAAAAGAAAGCATTTGGTGGTGTCCATTTGATACAGGCTTGACAACTTGATTTTAGAAGACTTTTATTTTAGAAGCGTGAGAATGATCTGAGAAAGGCTTCTTTCCCTTTCCCTGTGTTAGGAGGGTTTTTGTTGATGTTGACTTTTTTGTTGTTTCTTTTAATGGCTGAATGCCAAGCCTTGTGCTCTTTGAAATGGCAATTCTGAGGCCAGCTCATGGAAGTGTGCATGTTTTTATATATATAGCCACTCAGTGAATATAAAGATATTTTGATATTTCAGTTACAGGGAAAAAAAAAAAACGAAAAAACCCCAAAGTACCACCAAAACTCAAATCACCACTGTAGAAACCCGACTGCTTCTGCTATGTGGTTTTGCTAGGGGGCTGTGCGATATGCTGTCTGGACAGATACTGCCACCATTATGTGAATACCTTCTTGTAGAGCAAAGAGGCAGATTTGCAGTTCTCTTTAAAATGCTTGTAAGCAAAGGATCATATGTGTTGAGTTCTGGTGTTTGTTCTGTGGTTTGACAACTTCTGTAATTTCCATGGAACTCCTGTCCCCAGCACAGAGCTGCATTATGAGGGATTTGATTGTGAGCTCATGCTGGTTGTGGGAGATAAAATAGCCTTGTAAAAATATATGCATATACTTTCCTTTGCATTGACACTGGATCTTTAACCCATCAGAGAGTGTCAGAGCCATTGCTGGGGTGGTGGTATGCAGCACCATTTTACTGTGAATAGAATGAGCTCCTCTTGCTCTCAACCAAAGTGTTCTAAGAACCTGTACCCCCAGTGTTCTGGAAGGCTATCAGGGAAACTGCAGCTGATGTATCACAGTCATCAAAGCTGTATTGAAACAGCTCTTATTTTATGTACAAAGCCCTGAGATCTCTTGCAGTATTTGGAAAGCTGAAGATAAATCATTGTGCTATTACACTGCTGCATTATAAAATAACCCAAGATATTTGTAGACTGATTTCTGCAGTTAGAGTCTGCATAATGTAGGCTAGGTTGCAGAATTGCTTTGGCTCAGTGCAGTATTTTTAGTGGTTGAAGACAAGCCTATGCCATAGAAATTTCCTACACCTATATTAAAATAAGTAAATATATTTACATATAGTTGTGGAGAATTTGTGATGCCAGTGGTTGGTTATCCTCTCTGCTCCATAACTGCAGCTGACTTGTAACTATCTTTGCTTCAGCATCAGCCATGCATTTTGTTAAACACCTGTGTTGTGTTGAAGTTCATATTATAAAATTCCTATAATCTCATGGATATGAAGTAATTAATAAACCATATCTTTCAGTTTTTTCAATTTGGTCCTTTTTAAAAACTGAAGTGTTGTTTTGGAGTTCTTGTAAAATCAGAAGAGTTACTACAGTGATTTTAGCCCCCTTCCTGACCTCAGGTGGTAATGTATTCCAATGCATAGAGTGTCAGTAATAATTATATGACCTTTAAAAAAACCTAGTCTGTTAAACACCTTCTGAATCACCCATGCCATTCTTTGTGTAAGCAGTACTAACATTTACCTGGAAGATTTTTCTCCCACCTTAGAAATGCTTGATAGTACTTAGAGCTGGTTCTTATATTTCACTGAACCTCTTGGTGCATTGCTGTTTTTCAAGTGAACACGCTCTGCTCTTGAACTCCGTTGCAGTGAATTGTGGTTTTGCTGGTAATAAGATGGACTCTTCATATCATAACTCACTTCTACATAATCATCTTTTTGCCTCTTACCCTTCACATCCAGCTTTCCAGCCCCTCATAACTACCATTTCCACAATGTCCATAGCCTCCCCCAACAGCAGAAAGCTTCCATAAAGAAACTGTGCTTATTGACTCTGCAGCATGGTTAAAGAGATGGAGCTCCAGAGCAGCAGCAGCAGCAGCACATTCTGAGGAGACAGTTTATTTGACCCAGGCCATTTTCAAGGAGGTCACAGTTCAGGCCTGCAGGTTATCCAAGACATACAAATGCAATGAACAGAATGCTGAAGTTACATTCTTTTTTGTTCTTAAAAACGTAATCACCTAAAGTTGTTACATCTGTCTTTACAACCCCACTTCTGTGTCTTCACATGAGTAAAGAAAGTCACATATCTTTGTAGTATTTTGATGCTTGTTAACAGGAAAAACAGTAATGATCCAAGAAGGAAATATAATGTTTAATCACATCTGGTAGTTGCTTGCCAACAGTACAGTACCAAGATTGCTCACTGTTTTAAAGACTCATTGAAATGCTTTCAGTTCCTGAATGTCAGAATAATGAATCTTCTGAGTCATGTTCTGTTACAAACAGTTTACAATTAGAACTGATGCCTAGATCTTCAGGTTGTTTTAGTTATCAGTGACTAATGTAACTGTAATTTCCTTTCACATGCTGGTCATGGGGGGTTTTGGGTTGTATTGCAGTAACGGTGTTACATTAGGCTAAATGCTGTAAAATGATAGTACTTGTTCTTGCTTTTCACTATCATCAATCTTTCACAGCTGTATGTACAGACCTCTAATGTATCAGCAGGCTTCCCAGAGCTGCTGGTTAAAATTACCTTTGCTTTTGGTAAACTATGAACCTTCAAACCTCGCTGTTTTCAGCTGCCCCCTGTGGATTCTGTGAAGTCTCTTTCTGGCACATTACTCACTGCCAGCTACTTGCGTGATGTCTCAGAACAGCAAAGGCAGTGCTGCTGTAAGGGTCTTACGAATCTGATTACTATTGAACTTAGCCATTGTTGTTAGATGAAATCTACCAACAAAACCTCAGAGTATACTAAATCACTGCATTAACTGATGGATGTAAAATAAGCTGAAAATTCAGAGGCATCCAAGCTCACAAGTGCTTGGGGTAAAAAAAAAAAAAAAAAAATCAATGGAGAAGTACATCAGTGAGTGCAATAAAAATCTGAAAGCTGTGTCATGCCAAATGTTGTTTAATTTCAGCTTCCAATGTTAGGATAGTTGTCATTAAACACCCACTGAAGTACTGCTGGTACATTAGAAGAACAGAGTTGCTCCTGGATGTTCTGGTAGCTGTTTTGGTGTTGCAGTCTACCCATCTGTGTGCCTGTTCTTTACATGGGAAAGGCATTCTTCTTGGCCATTCCTCTGTCGCAGGTGAATATGAACATCTCATGAGAGGAAATGATTTCTGCAGTACTCAGCTGTTTTGAACTGCCTTTCCGCAGCCTTTCTCATTTTAAGCTTGCTCTTTCACAGCCTTAGCTCAGAGCTGCAGTGATTCCTCAGGCTACTGCTAGGGAGCCTCTGAGGTACTCTGCTTTTTTGGGGATGGAAGTCTCCCTCAAAGAACTTATGAGTGGAAATCCATTATAGAATGCTATTTATTATCTGTTTCCTTGCATATCTGTGAGAGGAGCATGTGCTCAGTTTGTATTGGTTTGAAATGTTGCATTCAACATTGTTTACCAAGAAGGAAATCAATTGAAATTAAGGGTTACCAGCAGCACTGATCTGACCTGGGAAAAGGTAGTACTGGTTTTCCCAATCCAAGCTGGGCCTTTCATGTAGGAAAGTGTATGCTGCTTTTGTTTTGGTTGGAAAAGACCTCCAAGATCCAGTCCAGCCATCAACCCAACACCACCATGGCCATTAAGCCATGTCACCAAATGCCATGTCCACATATTTCTTGATTTTTGGAGTGTCTGTTGTTTGTTTTCTCACCTCCTTAAGAAGGAAGTTTGAGATGCCAGCTATTCTGAAAGATAGAGCACACTGTCAAAGCAAAGCCCTAAAACACTGAACAGTAACACTAATAATCTGATTAGTTAAAACTGTTAACCTGATTATTGGCATTTGGAATGACTTGCATATTCATTTATACTTCTGATTATGGTATTCCTACAGGGATGAATTCCAAATAGACAAGGTTAATTCAGAAGTGATATAAGATTTTTGTGTTAAATACAATATTGTGAGGTTTATATTCTAATTTTTGTAACTTGCAATGTGCTGATTTTAATATCTGACTGTGTTGGAAAGTATTTAGCTTTGAAGAAATGTCAATTTATATTGAATTGACAGATTTCAGTTGGTTTTCATCATTAGGATTCAGTGTTTAGGAAAATCTACCACACAAAATTGAAGCAAAAATTTCTATACATCTGTGACTCATTTTGCTCTTAGGCAGTCATTTTGGGATACGGGGAGAAAGTTCAGAGACAACTCACCAAAACTGCTACTACTGCTATTTTTCTGTTGTTGATCTGCCACATACAAGCCCATCACTCAGTCACTGTGTTTCTAATGTCTCTTTCTACAGAACTAAAACACCTATCGGAATCTCTCTCTTCTAAATACCTTTTGACATAGATGAGTAGGGCCTGATTAAAATCAACGGGAGTGGTGTCCTGGAGTATCCAGTTTGAATTTGCTCTGGGACAGCCCTAGTAAATGCTGCTTTTCAAGAGCAGACGCCTCCAGATCCTACAGCTCTGAGGCAGGATTAAGCAAGGACAAATACAGACTGGGGAGCTGAAAACCCCTTGCAGAGTCTAGTTCTGCAGCACATGGCCAAGTTGCTTGTAGGAATCGTGCCTGCCTCTGGGCTTACAGCTTTTCCTGCCTTCCTCTCTGGGAAACCAAAGATCCTGGACTTCAGGCTCAATTTTAGTTCCAATTACTCAACTTTAAATTGTGGTTTATCAGTTTTAAAAGCAGCTTTTTCAAATTTATGTTTTCTCCAGAGGAAGAAGAGACAACCTGTTTGCAAGAAATAAAATGGGAGCTGTGGAAGAGAATTTGTCTGTCCTTACTTCCAGCCGCAATATTAAGTTTGTAAAGAAGCACAGATGTGTATACTTGGATAGTGTGTTCCCTTAGTTCTCTTCAGCAGAACTACTTTCAGGCATCTTTAAAAACAAAAATAGGAGGTACTCTACAAGTGAATAATTCTGGTAATTATGTATCAGTTGTGCAGATAAAGCTGCATTTGATTATGTAGGTATCCATGTATGTTTCTATCAAATTGAGCGGCCATAAGTATGAATTGAAATTACATGTGTAGCAAAATGAAAAATATGGAAAATTAAGAATGCTTTCCAGACAGGAAATCTGTGTTTTTATTACCATACAAGATCAGAAATGCTCATTCAAAAAATCCCTGTGATTTTATTGCAGTTGGTACACCTTATTACATGTCTCCAGAGAGGATACACGAAAATGGTTACAACTTCAAATCTGACATCTGGTCTCTAGGCTGTCTGCTGTATGAGGTAATCTTGATACATAGACTGAATGTAGTAACACTGTTGTGCTTGTCTCCCTGTGTTTTAAGTGCTGGTGTAGGTTCTGGCATTGTGGAAAAGCTACTTTTTCAGCTTTTGGTGTGTCTGCCTTTAATATTAGCAATGAGAACTCTTACATAACTTCAGCAAGTGAAAAACATTTTTACTTGTGTGTTACTCAAGAATTGCCTTTTAGTGGGCTTGCTGCAAGGATTTTACAGTGATTTGGTGAAGACTGGGCATAACTGAAGGACTCATGAGTAAAGGCAAGCACATGGAAAATTTTCCTAATGGCCTGTGCTCATTATACGATTTTTGGTGCTCTTATTACTCTTGGTAATAAGAGTGTTGAGAAATAGTAGAACTAACTTGAGTATGGAACCAATGCTCTCAACTACTGCAGCTGAGTTATGTCAATGCAAATTTAATTTCTTTATCTAAAACTTAAGTGAAGCAATTGAAAAAAGAGGTTGTAGTGTGCTTATTACTACCAGCTTGGATTGACTTTCAAGGTAATGACTTTTGCTGCTTTGCTTAGGTATTTTTTTTTCCTGATCTTTCTTCTCTTCTGGTTGGTTGAACTGTAATTACTGGGTAATTTCTATATTTGTGTGGTTGAAATTGGTAGATGACACATAATTTGAAATTATATACTGAGAAAATAAAGATACAGGGCAAATTGAAATTGAGGTGAATGAAGATGTGAAGAACAGGTAACAGAGGTAAGAGTCTTTAGGGTTTGTCTATCATTTTTTAATTAAAAAAATTGAACATTTGTATTGAAGCATGCAGGAAAAAAAAATTATTTCCCTCAGTAGTGTCAGTGAAGTCTTTCTAGCTGTGCTCAGTTAAAGGCTAATATACCAAACTCACTTTCCATTTACCTACAAACCACCTGCCTCAGTGAGCCAGCAGAACTCATTTTACACATACTCAATAGGTTCTGCACGTTCTGTTAGTTTAGGATTTTGCAGAAAACATTGTCAGCCTCTTAAAATTTTATGTTACTACGAGGTTAGGTGGGTTGTCTCCAGTGGTACCAGCATACTTTCTAGCACTAATGTTGCTTTAAGTATTAAAGGGCAAAACAGCTGTACTGAAGTTGTGCAGAGTTCACAGGTCTGTGTATAGCTGTTGCTTCTGAGTCTGGAGACAATCCACAGGAATGAAGTGTGATACCTGATAGCAGGTATTTAGAAGTTCAAATGCTGAACTGAAGCTTAATCTCATGTTGGCATTCCTTCATACTAACTGGCAAATGCCATCATTTTCACTGCTCTGCCTTACACACTTTTGCAACCTGGGGCCTCAAAATACCATCAAGGTAGATGAGAATATTTCGCTTTTACTACTTTTCTTCTTATTGGTTTTCTCAAGGATTTCTTACATCTGGAGATTAATAAAATCCTCAGATAATTATTATATAAAATAACCATCTTTAATTGTTCGTGTTCTTCTATTTCATATGAAATAAAGTTGCTGGATAAAATATAATAGCACTTTATAATAAAGGTTGTTTGTTTGTTTTTTTTGAGCTTGCTGCTTTGATGATGCAGTATATTAGACACCTAGGTGAATATTAATTTTTTTCTTTGATTCAGTAAATAATTTCAAAATAGCTAAATTTCAGTTCTCTTGATTAACATCTTTAAATAGCATTTATTTATTTCAAAAGCTTTGCCAGAATGGTATTTAAGTAGATATGTTATTGTTTTGTTTTCTTTATCATAGGAATGAAATCATAGCTTTTAATTTCTGTTAGTGGTTCATTTATCCCATTTAATTAATTCTGCCACATACCAGATGTTTGTGGTGGGGTTGTTTTTGGTTTTGGTTAAGGTTGTGGTGGCTTATTTTTATTTATTTTTTGATCCTTGAGATGTGATTTTGGAGTTTTAGACGCAGTAGACGCAAAATGCTTAGCATTTTCCTCTTTTTAGTTTTTTTCAAAGTAGTTACTTAAGCCATCTGTGGACTTTATGGTATTTTTAATATCCATGCAGTTTTGTTCTTGGTGTTGTTNTTTTTTTTGTGATGTGTTTTGCCTGCATATTCGTGTGTTTTTATTGTATTGATTTCATGTTGATAAGTGCTCTGGATTCTCTCCAGCTTAATTGGGAGAAAAGCTGTGACATGTTTATCACTTCTCAATAAATGCTTAATTGCTGCTAAACTCTGTTCAGTTATGTTTAATGTAAGTTGAGACTGATTTGCTATAAAGTACATTTAATAAAACCCAAATGTTTCTAATTTATATTTCAGTCTATTATTCAATGTTAACTGTGTGGCCAGTAAGATTATTAAAAGCATATTTAAAAATCTTATTATATTTGTAGAGCCCAAGATATTTCTGAAACCTCAAAAAACACCACTACTGGAGTTTTAATTGATATGCAACAAAGTAGACTTTACTAATTAAAATCAAGATGCTGTGCTTTTGCTACATGGACCTTTACATGGAAAAGTAGGTCTTACACATTTCCTTTTATTGTTCAGCGTAGCAATTGCATCCTTACAGGGTTGTAGGTTGGTGGCTTACAGTTCAAAAAAAAAAAAAAAAAAAAAAAAG